>JBBBDQ010000583.1:167500-280000 GCA_037127315.1 Ascarosepion bandense | reverse complement strand
CTATCTATCTATCTATCTTTGTATTTGCATTTTCTCTCTATCTTTGTATATTCATTTTCTATCTATCTATCTATCTATCTATTTATCGTTGTATTTGCCTTTTCTCTCTATCTTTGTATTTTCATTTTCTATCTATCTATCTATCTATCTATCTATCTATCTATCTATCTATCTATCTTTGTATTTGCCTTTTTCTCTCTATCTTTGTATTTTCATTTTCTATCTATCTATCTATCTATCTATCTATCTATCTATCTTTGTATTTGCCTTTTCTCTCTATCTTTGTATTTTCATTTTCTATCTATCTATCTATCTATCTATCTATCTTTGTATTTGCATTTTCTCTCTATCTTTGTATTTTCATTTTCTATCTATCTATCTATCTATCTATCTATCTTTGTATTTGCATTTTCTCTCTTGTATTTTCATTTTCTATCTATCTATCTATCTATCTATCTTTGTATTTTCATTTTCTATCTATCTATCTATCTATCTATTTGCATTTTCTCTCTATCTTTGTTTTTTCATTTTCTATCTATCTATCTATCTATCTTTGTATTTGCATTTTCTCTCTCTTTGTATTTTCATTTTCTATCTATCTATCTATCTATCTTTGTATTTGCATTTTCTCTCTATCTTTATTTTCATTTTCTATCTATCTATCTATCTATCTTTGTATTTGTATTTTCTCTCTATCTTTGTATTTTCATTTTCTATCTATCTATCTATCTATCTTTGTATTTGCATTTTCTCTCTATCTTTGTATTTTCATTTTCTATCTATCTATCTATCTATCTTTGTATTTGCATTTTCTCTCTATCTTTGTATTTTCATTTTCTATCTATCTATCTATCTATCTATCTATCTATCTATCTTTGTATTTGCATTTTCTCTCTATCTGTATTTGCATTTTCTATCTATCTATCTATCTATCTATCTATCTATCTATCTTTGTATTTGCATTTTCTCTCTGTCTTTGTATTTTCATTTTCTATCTATCTATCTATCTATCTATCTATCTTTGTATTTGCATTTTCTCTCTATCTTTGTATTTTCATTCTCTCTCTATCTATCTATCTATCTAAGTTAATGTTTATGAAAATTTAACAAGGCATCCAGGAAGCCTTTGCTTCGTCCAGCCAATAAGAAGAAGAGACTAGCATGCGGAATAGCGCACAAAAGCTGGACACCAGAACCGTTCATTTGATCGCACACATTATTGTGCAGTATTAACAAAGAATAATTCTATTTTCATTTAGAATTATCCACTTGGCAATAAATACTAAAATAAATATGAAATACGTCATTTATTTTAACAAACTGTGGTGGTCTAATAATCATTGCCGGTAATGCATTTCAGCTGTAAAATTTGGGCTCTAAAGTCCAATTTTTATTTGGTTTAAATGTATGTTGTTGGGTCACCCGGAAAAAAACTCTTCAGATCAGTTGCCATGGAATTATTTACAGGAAAGACAGAAGGAAGCCACGTGACGTTGGTGAAAATGTAACGTAAGTGAAGATCCCAAGTGAGGATCAAATACATTGCAAATTCATATTTGATTTTGTCGGGGACCTCGAGATGAATAGCAGAGGCCCCCAGCAGGATATTACAACGGTATTTAATGCACGAACGAATGGGAGATTTATAAATATGGAAAATGGATTCTGATGAGGAAAACTTTTTGGCACTACAGAATCTTCTTAGCAGTCGATGCAGCTACAGATTCTATGTAGTCGTTTCATTTCAGTCGAAAGCCAAGGAGGCGCGATGTGTTGCTCTCCAGGAGATTTGTATCAGCCATGCTGATGGCGAGCAGGAAGGTATCCCCCCCTATATATATATATATATATATATATATATATATACTAGGAGTATAGCCCGGCGTTGCTAGGGTGTAATGAAAGCTTTAAAACTAATCCATGCTCCTGGAGCTCAGACTCTTTGGACGTTGGCACGAAAGACTGAAAAGAAATAGTTGTTTCCAGTTAAAGCGAAACCGTAGACTGAAAGAAAAATGAATGGATGTAAGTCAAATTTTGATTTCCTGGTATCGATATCAAATAAGTTTTTTTCGTCGTAAACTGAATTTTGAAGGCTAGATAAGTCCTGTGAGTAAATGGTATCATGGCTGAGACTAAGAACTACAATTATACTCACTTAGAGCCAAACCGGTAGCAAAAATTAAAATAAAAGGGCTGAAAAAATACAGACATACAAGCAGATAAACAGACACACACACAAACATCTTGCATTTTAGATATATATATTATTGATTTTCTGCACTATTGTAAGAACTGCAACCTTGAAACTTCTGAGTATCGTTTCTGATGTCTTTGTCTATGAGTGTATGAAATTTGATTAAAATCGGACCACTCCTTCTATAACCCGACTTTTTCGAGTATCGATTTTCGATATTTATCGGGAGTACCTCGACACAAAACCTAGCTCAGAACACTTGCAGACGCTTATAAATTTTCAAGAAAATCTGTTCAGCCGTTTCGGAGTCTATAGGTAATGGACACACACAGACACACACACAGAGACAAAGTTTCATTTATAAATAAGTTTAGATGGATTAGATGAGAAAGAGGCATATTTATCTGTGTAAAAGTGAACGCAATGTATTAATAATTAGCTTGTGAGGAAAGCGAAGTTTAGCTTTTTCTGAGGTCATAGTGCGCTGTAAATGTGATAGATCACAATAGAACTGTGCTTACTAACTCAACTTTCCGCGTTGGAAAGCACTACACTACAGCCACATCCTTGTGGAAGAAAGAACACTATAATCAAGTAAAAGATCTAAAATTAACATGAAATTGCGAAAAGAGATATGCAGAAATGTCAGTTCAGAGTCATACATTAAAATGAAATGAGTAGCTTTCTAATTTTAGAATTGAAAATCTCAGAAAGATGATGTCATTCCACTCTAGAAGTCATTCCACTCAGTCGTATAGATATCGGTGCACCTGCGTGTGCCAATCCCAACTATTTCGATACGATGCGAAACTTGGAACTCATGGAAATGTATATGCGGTTCTAGTGTTGGAAATAGAAATGGTGTAATACTTCGTAAAAACCTGCTGTGATAAATTTTGTTGTGAAGCAAAAGTACACGTTTCTAAATTATCCAAAATCATGGAAATGGAAGCGGTTTTGCGTCTGAGAAATCAATTTCCATTGGCGTATTCCCCTGATAACAAAACGTAGCTAGAAGACCTGCCGCTCATATCAAAGTCAAAAATCTAGATTTCCATTGTTGATTTTTATCTAACTTGACGCTTGGTTATTTTTGGAGTCATCTTGTCGAGAAGAACAGAAAAAAAGAAAAAAAAAGTAAACATGTTACAAGATAAGCTAATAAGTAAAATGTGTTTTTTTTCTTCTTTGCTGCTACTGATAAGTCTAGTGACCTTTTATTTAACTAAGAGTAGCTCATACCGCAAAAAAAAAACAAAAAAAAAAACAAAAAAAAAACAAAACAAAACAAAAACAAAAACAAAAAGAAAGAAAGAAAATTCTTAACAGAAAGTATTTTTGCATCAGTTGTAGTGTCTCTATGCTTTTAAAACCAGTGTTACCCCAAATTGACAGAGTGCAAGCTGAAACGGAAATAAATTATTTTTGAAATCATTTGTTTTTGAACTGTGATTGATTGACATATGACAAGCAGTTGGTCTGCACATCTACCGGGAAAGTATAAAATGCGCGTGAATATAAAATACTTATGCGAAATGGAAAGTTTAATTGAGAAAAACTGTTCTTCTTGATTTGTCGTGCTCCTTCAGGACGTAGGTGATTGGGGCTCTTCACATCTTGTCGTGTGTAGCTGTTAATAATTTGGGTCCTTCTTTTGACTTAAACTCTTTTTCTTCATCATTTCGTTCAGGCTCACTAATTATGCTATGCATTGTGTTCCCCTGTGCCTGTTGCTCTCAATATCTCCTGTGAGTAAAAGATTTTCCAAACCTTCTTTCCCATAATATTTCCTAGAAATTTAAACTCTCTTTTTTTGCTGTTAATTATAAGATTCATTATCTATCTATCTATCTATCTATCTATCTATCTATCTATCTATCTATCTATCTATCTATCTCATTCACTACATTTTCTAGCTAATTCTATTCATATGACTCTGTCTCTCTCTATCTTTCTATCTATCTATCTATCTATCTATTTCATTCACTGCATTATTTAGCTAATTCTATTCATATCACTATCTCTCTCTATATATATCTATCTATCTCATGCACTGCATTATCTATCTATCTATCCATCTATCTATCTATCTCATTCATCACATTATTTAGCTAATCCTATTCATATCTATCTCTCTATCTATCTATCTAATTCACTACATTTTCCAGCTAATTCTATTCATATGACTCTCTCTCTCTATCTATGTATTTCATTCACTGCATTATCTAGCTAATCCTATTCATATCTATCTATCTATCTATCTATCTATCTATCTATCTATCTATATTTGTCGTGCCTCTTTAGGACTTAGGCGATCATGGCATCCACCACTTCCTGTCGTTTGTATCTCTTAATAAATTGTATCCTTTTGTTATTACTCCAAATCCCTGTTCCGTCATCCATTTACTCAAGTTCACAAAGTAAGCATTGTCTAAACTTGAAGAAGTGATGTGCGTGTTTCTTGAACGTCGGGGGTCGCCAGTAAAGATATAAGGTGCTTGTTCCTTGGATGTCGGGGATCGCCAGTGAAGCCGCAGGGAGATGTATGTATTAATTCGGATTTGTGTCATAAATAACTAAACTCCTCACAGCTTAGGATTTTATTTGTTGTCCTCATCAGAAGGTTGGCAGTAGATTGAAAAAATATGGGGAATAGTGGAAAAAAATATTTTGCATGTTAAAGTAGAAATTTATTGATAGAAAAGAACAACGAGAATTGTAGAAGTTAATGTTCAATGAGAAAGTTAAAGGTAGAGTTCGTAGCAGTCCTTGTTGGATGTCTGTTATCGTTGAGTAGGAACGTTGAAAATGGAGAAGAAAAAGTAAAAGGAATCAGCACGCGAGAAAGAAGGAGAAAGAGAACGAATATGCGACGCGACCTTAGGTCCAGGTTGACTTAAAGTTTCTTCCGTTACATTTTAGTTGCTGTTTCTTTCTCTGCTTCCATCTGACTGTCTGACAGAAACTGACCGAAACATTTATACTCATTTAGTTTTTTTCGCACTGAATCGCTCTTGCAAATCGCTTCCATTGGTCAGAAAATCAATTTGATATCTACTCGCGAAATTTGGTTTCGATTTTTCTTTAAGCACGTGGTCAATGTTTTTGCTATTTGGCAAAACCAGAATTTTACACGTCATTTTTGTAAAAGTCACGAAGGTTGCTTTTAATTCTAATTAATTTCCCATCCACCGCAAACTCATCAGATCATATCTATCTATCTATCTATCTATCTATCTATCTATCTATCTATCTATCTAAGTTTCTTTCTTTCTCTATCTATCTATCTATCTATCTATCTATCTATCTATCTATCTATCTATCTATCTATCTAATCCATGCTGCTCTTTATCTATCAGTTCACGGTAAACGCACCAACCTTTTTAGATTGTTCTGTTCATTCGATACATG
Organism: Ascarosepion bandense; assembly: GCA_037127315.1. Lineage (NCBI taxonomy): Eukaryota > Metazoa > Mollusca > Cephalopoda > Sepiida > Sepiidae > Ascarosepion > Ascarosepion bandense. The sequence continues at coordinate 274,392 of JBBBDQ010000583.1, read as the reverse complement.
AAAGTTTGCAAACTTTTACCGGACTCTTCTTAAATGCAAATGTACGTAATTCGTACATCCTTTCACTTATTGAGAAACCTCCACAAGATTCACGGCTCGATTCTTTTTACTCTACTCAGCCCTATCACTGCTATCACTTTTCCATCGTTCTGATAAACACAAATCTGCGCCAAAGTGTCAATTTTGTTCTCGTTATTCTCAGGCAAACTTTTGTCAAATAACATAGTAAGCGGTATCAAATTGACGACATCTGACTTTTGTTCCAGACGAACTGGCTACAACCGCATTGCAAAAAGGAAATAGACACTGATTATTTTCGCGTGGAAAGAACAATTTCGCCTATACATAGAATACGGAAAAAAACAGTGGATATAAATGATATTAATTATTTTAAACACAATATTTATTCCAATAGACTAAAAATCAGATCGAGCCATGTTATTCATTCGGTTGATTAGAGGATCGCATATATGTTGGTATATACGTGTGTGCGTGTGTTTGTCAAAATATGTGTTAGTGAATGTGTGACTGTGCATTTGATGGAGCTTGTAAGAGTAAGTGCTTGTGTGTGTGAGGATGTGTGAGTGAAATGGTGTGGATTGGCGTTAAAGAAACAGCGAGACTCTGGTTGCATATACTTGAGTGTGTTAATGAGGGAAGGATCGGACATGTGAGTGAATGAGAGAGTTAATGGTTTTGCCAATGTGAGTGATATTGTGAATGAGAAAAAGTTAAAGTGAATACGTACATGTGCGAAAAAAAAAAAAAAAAAAAAGCGAACGTGTGGTTGCATGTATGCGAGCAAGAGTGTATTGGTTAACCAGAGAGAAGAGATGATGTGTGAGGGAATGAGATCGTATCCAGAGTCGGCAAACCTACGGATTGTCAGACGAATCCAGCCTGTGAAAGGATTTTGACCGGCCGGAAAGAACTGATGCCTACTGAGTAGATTCAAATCATTAGACTTACAAGTCGAATCGGGTCATTATCAGAGATTGAAGTGGCACTCTATTAAAACAGAAGCGGTCCAGTTCGACACCAAGATTTACTTAAACACTCGGTTCACTGAAAAGTGGAAATTCCAGGTCCGACGTCTACCCTGATCAGTAGCTTAACCGAAAACGTATTCAGTCAGGATATGTTTTGCTTCAGTCTTTTTTTTTTAATCATTTCACACCGAGCATGGTGGAAATGCCACTGATGAGGAGGGGGCTACATAACTGCAAAAAAGATTAATTAGAAAAGAGTGAGGAGTACAAACTAGTTAGAAAGGAGCAATGGAAAGCTGAGAATGCAGGTGCGATGACAGATACATAGGTGGAGAGAAAGGGAAGGTGGTGTGGAGAGAGCTAGTGTCCAGTGGTTAGTAGATGAGTATTGACTTTCTTCTTAGAAATAACATAAAACCAACAGAAGAAGAAATAATTTTATGTTCAATTTAAAATTATTTGATCATATGATTGCTTTATATTTAATATTATTTGTGTTTCCATTCTTAATATATTGTAAACAAATTTTATAGTAAGTGGTTTGCAAATTGAGTTGTGTCGAGTTGTGATTTGAATTTAACTCAACTTATATCATTTTTTTATTTTAAAATTTGATTTGAATCGAAGTCGAGTCTTGCGTACAGTGCCTGCAAGCGAACATGGAATGTTGTATCTTTTTCCGGCCAGATGCATGAATTTTGGTGTGAACATTTTCTTTCGTTCTTCGTATTTATTTATAATTTATCTTTATTGTAATATGAATGACAAGGTTTTCGAATGCAATAAAAGACCTGTTGTAGCATTCTTCTACAAATTTTCTTCTAATTTATCAAACTTAATGACCGCCAAAGGCGAATTGGCATGGCAAAGGACGTGTTCCAGAAGATGAGCAAAATACTAACACACAGGAAAATCTTAATAGAAACGAAGAAAAGAGTGCTAGACTGCTACGTGATGTCAGTTCTTCAATACGGCTGTGAATGCTGTACAATATCATCGAAAATGAGGACAAAACTGGAAGCGGCCGAAATGTGGTTCTACAGAAGGATGCTACGGATATCGTGGACTGAGCATACAAGCAACGACGAAGTGTTAGAAAGAATGGCAACAAAAAGGAAATTGATGCTGAGCATCAGGAAGAGACAACTGAAGTTCTTGGGACATGCAATGAGGAAGGAGAGCTTGGAGAACCTGATACTGACTGGTCAGATAGAAGGAAGGGGAGACAGAGGAAGGCAGCGGTTAACATATTTGCAGGGTCTGATTAGGTGGATGACGGAACGGGGGTTGCCAGGAGCAACAGGAACAAACATACTAAGAGCCACAAGGGATAGGGAGACGTGGAGATCCATGATCGCCTACGTCCTGAAGGGACAGGGCACATAGAAGAATGACCGCCAACAATCGGATGTGAACACTATGAGAGAAAAATACAATTAAAATGCATGGGGGAATGCATAGCTTGTCGAATCCTTTTCGCTCACACAATATTTTATCAATAAAAATTATATATACAAGTTATAGCCAAGTTATTAGCTATAACAAACTGGTATTATAACAATTTTAATATGACAGACGAGGTTTCAAATACAATAAAAAAACCATCCATTAAAAATATAAAATTATTCGAATGTAAAATTAGTAAAAGAATCAAATTATTTCATTTTAAACAAAAATTAATTTGTTTAAACATTTATAAAATTTGCCTCTATGTAATTTTTATAATTTGGCCTGTATTCTTGCAATTCGGCTGTTTATTGTTGAATAAAACTGGAATTGTTTTAATTCTAATTTTATTCTTAGGAAAAAAGTCGATGAAGTGAATGCAAAAAACGAAGAAAGGAAGATGAGAAATAGCGAATTTGTTAAGATACTTGTACATTGAATGACGTCTTAATCGAGCACATTATGAACCTGGTTTGTCTAATATCTACAGAAAGCGTTTCTGTGAATCAATCAGTTAAGTGCCATACGTGATACACACTTGGGCGATCATGTCTCGAAAGAGACATGATTGACTGGGCAGAAGATTATCCCGCAGTAGGTTGCCATTGCTTTCTGCGGTAGACTGGTTGCCAGCCAAGGCTATAGAACCCAATCTGTCCTGTTATTTAACCCATAACTGGAAGGAAGAGACGGATTAATACCTTTCCCAAGGGTATTTGCGCGTAAGTGAAGGCAATGAATTCAACTGGAATTTGAACTCGGCTTCCCGATTTCTCTTTCCGAGCCGATATCCACTGGACTACAACGCACATCCCTTCTGTGAATAAGTTAGCAAATATTAAGCGATATCACGGCATTGTAAAAATTTTAGGAATTTTACTAGATAAGTAGTATATGAAGTTGAGCAGCTGAAGTGCACTTTTGAAAAAATAGTTGATCTTTAAAAAAAAAAGAGAAAAAGAGAAAATTTGGTAAATACTGTGGCTATCTATGAAGTCTCAAAACGCATCACTGAAAAGACGAACTCTTTCACATATGGCAATATTTTAAAGAATGTTTATTGGCAGTGTTGGATAAATATTTTGTCCAGAATAAAAATGTCTTTGTATGAAAATATTAACCTGTCTCTAATGACAGTCACACGGCGGATTAAGGAAATGTCAGCAGATTTTAAAAACTAATTAATCGACGCTTGTAGTGAATTACAATATTTTTTTAATTGCAGTCTACGAATGTACAGATTTAAGTGGCACTGCAAAATTTGCTATCTTTGTTACTTCAAGGTTTCAGATCTTTTAAGAATATTCAGTCAATTCTTATGAAGGAAACTGTAAAAAGAAGCAGACACCACTAAAGCTCTACTGAAAATCACATCAGAAATAGTTTGATTTTTTTAAGCTCATTGGAATCAGAGCAGATGGTCTGCAAGCTGTGGTAGGACAAAAATGTCTTTATTGCACTACTGCAAGAACATATTGAAAACCTCGATATCGCAATAGTCAACATTTAGCCAATATATAGTCAACACTTTTGTTTAAATTTTATCATATTTAATTTCCCATAAATATCATTTTAGAGTCTTCTTTCGGCCTGCTATTCACCATTAATACTCGAACTGGTTCATGAAGGCAATCAAGTAGCCGACCCCTGAAAGAGGTCATGTGAGTGAAAGAATGGCAGAGAGAGAGAGAGAGAGAGAGAGAGAGAGAGAGAGAGAGAGAGAGAGAGAGAGAGAGAGAGAAATTATGTTAAACTATGTGTATGAGATAAAGAGTAAGCCTTTGGCTGCATGTTTGGGAATGTATGTGTTTACGAGATAAAGAGAGATTGTACTTATATGAGAGAGAACGAGAGGGTTAGTACTTTTGTGAATGAGAGAATGTGGGTGAGAGAATGAAATGAAAAGGGAGGATGGACGTAAGAGAACCAGTTGAAGGTGTGTGTGAGAGTGAGGTGTGTATGAAACTCCTAATAAGAGTGCAAATGACTGTGTGGTAGAAGGCGAATCTGTAGCCCACCTAAAATGCGCACACTTTTAAAAGAAATTCTTTGAAATAAGTATTTGTCATGTGATCTTTGAATTTTTGAAACAACTGCTTGTACTCTCGTGACAATATCCTCACGGGATCACATCAAACTCGAACTGAAAATTATTTTACCATTTGACACTATTAAAATCCTTCAATTCTTACTGATTAGATGACGAGTTTTTTTACTTTTATTCATTTAATCCACAATTAATTTTATTCATTTTTATTCCCAATAGGTTTAATTGAATTTCAATCGGGTCACAGTATTTTGATGTAATCTACCATAATCCTGATTTATCCGAGGAAGTCCAGCTTACCAGTGCAATTAAATCCCATACAACCATAGACTATGACCTTGTTCCAACAGCAACCTCAATTACTAAAAGCGGACAGTTTTATTCTTAAACCTCCCCAGATTTAAAGTCACCAAAGTCATCAGATGCCATCATTTATTTTTCCTTAATCTGAACAAACATTTTGGAATTTAACTTTAATATTCTGTTTGAAAATTTAACCAAGTCTGGACGGATAGTTTCAAGATTAATATTATGTCGAAACTGAGAGGGACATCTCCTAATAATTCGATTTTAGGAATTGACTGGATTCATGCCTGAAGCTTCCTCCAAATGGGAAAGTGCTACAGGAGCAAGTATTTTGTGTCAAATCTGACATAAAAATTGACCTTGTGCCTGACTTTATCAAGTTGATGAACGGATAAATCTTTTCAATAGTGATTTCCTATCTTATTTGAATGAACTAATCAAAAACATTCGCAACAAACACGATTTTGTTTCATTATTAACTTCAGCTGTCAATTTTCTTTGGTTTTTATCCAACGATTTCCAATCGAATAAAGCTTAATGCCAACTACTATGGCCAAATCTGGTCTCTTCTATATACCTCTACTTGTTATATATATATATACTAGCAATATCACCCGGCGTTGATAGGGTGCAATGAAAGCTTTAAAACTAATCCATGGTCCTGGAACTCAGACACTTTGGACGTTGGCACGAAAAACTAAAACGCAATAGTTGTTTCCAGTTTAAGCAAAACCATAGACTGAAAGAAAAATGAATGGATGTAAGTCAAATTTTGATTTCCTGGTATCGATATCAAATAAGTTGTTTTCGTCGTGAACTGAATTTTGAAGGCTAAATAAGCCCTCTGAGTAAATGGCATCATGGCTAAGACTAAGAACTACAATTATACCTAATTAGAGCTAAACCTGAAGCAAAAACTAAAATAAAAGTGCTGAAAAATATAGACATACAATCAGATAAAGAGACACACACACACAAACATCTTGCCTTTTTTATATATACATTATCGATTGTCTGCACTATTGTAAGAACTGCAACCTTGAAACTTCTGAATATCGTTTTTTATGTCTTTGTCTATGAGTGTATCAAAGTTGATTAAAATCGGACCACTCCTTCTATACGTCGATTTTTTTCGATTATTGATTTTCGATATTTATCGGGGATACCTCGACACAAAACCTAGCTAAGAACACTCGCAGACGTTTATAGTACAACTGTGTAAATTTTCAAGAAAATTGGTTTAGCCGTTTCGGAGTCTATAGATAAAGGACACAAACACAACGTTCCATTTATAAATATGTTTATATATATACGAGGGTCATTCAATAAATAAGGTGAATTTTTCGATATAATTATTTATAATACAGATAAAAGCTTATTGTTGAAAAATATTTTCTTTACTACTTTTTCAAAGGATTTACTTTTTTTGCAGATTGAAAAAAAAACTTTGAGAGTTTTGGAGATTAACAAAGATTGCCGACCAAGCAGCATACTCCAGGATTGAACAGAGGTCAGATATAAAGTTTTTTGGTTGCTGAAGGGTGCAAGCCAATTGAAATTCATAGAATATCAATTGTGTATGGTGACAGATGTTTCAGTCAAAACATGTCTACAAGTGGGTTAAATTTTTTAAAGAAGGATGAAACAGTGTTGAGGATGAAGGCAGGCCTAGGAGGCTTACAGAAGTGAGGTCTCCTGAGGTGATCGAATCAGTCAATGACCTGATTCAGTCAGACAGAAGGGTGACAGTGGATGACGTTGCAATGATTTTGAGTCTATCTGTTGGATCAGCACACAAAATTGTCCATGATGATCTTGCCTAGAAAGTCAGCTTCCGGTGGGTGCCAGAGATGCTTACAAACAGAAGAAGGTTGCATTGTCCCAGCATACCTTATCCCTCTTACAGCCCAGACCTTCATACTTTTACCTGTTTGGTCCCTAGAAAACATTCACGAGAGGTACGACGTTTGAAAGTGACAATGAAGTCAAAAGTGCTGTGAGCGATTGGCTGAGACATCAGTCGAAAGATTTTTACGCTGAGAGAATATGGAATCTTGTGCCCAGATGGGAAAAGTGTGTTACACTGCTAGGAGACTAAGTTGAAAAAAAGGAAGCTCCTATCTGTATTAGAAGTCCTTATACCGAAAAGTTCACTTTAATGAATGACCCTCGTAGAACTGCTTAAACCGAAAAATTCACCTTATTTATTGAATGACCCTCGTAGAAGTCCGTATAGCAATAAATTCACCTTATTTATTGAATGACCTTCGTAGAAGTCCTTATACCGAAAAATTCACCTTATTTATTGAATGACCCCTGTAGATGTCCTTATACCGAAAAATTCACCTTATTTATTGAATGACCCTTGTACAAGTTCTTATACCGAAATATTTACCTTATTTGTAGAATGACTCTTGTAGAAGTCCATATACCGAAATATTCACTTTATTGAATGACCCTCGTAGAACTCCTTATACCGAAAAATTCACCTTATTTATTGAATGACCCTCATAAAAGTCCTTATACCGAAAAATTCACCTTATTTATTGAATGATCCTCGTAGATGTCCTCATAACGAAAAATTCACCTTATTTATTGAATGACCCTTGTAGAAATCCTTATACCAAAAAATTCACCGTATTTATTGAATGACCCTCGTAGAAGTCCTTATACCGAAAAATTCACGTTATTTATTGAATGAACCTTGTAATAATCCTTATACCAAAACATTCACCTTATTTATTGTATGACCCTCGTATATTGTGACAGTCACTATACAAGTATATTGTTATATGATTCGAAGCCATTTCTGACGCTTATTTTCTATTCTTTTCTTTCTTCAGGGAATTTTATCAATCTTAAATCTTTCATGGTTTCTGTCATCCGAATTCTGATGAATAGAGAGTGCAGAAGAATCAGACCAGAAATAAGACAAGAACAGTGAGGTTTCGTCAAGGACACTTGAACAAGGAATGATACAGCGCTGATAGCAGACACGGAAACTATACCACACGACCTCCTATACGAAGCAGTTACAGAAATTGTAAAGAAAAGACTACATCTAAACTACCAGAAAATTGAATGCATCGAAATCAATAAAAAGAGTTTCCCAAAATGCCAACTACAAGAAGGGGAGACTAAAATCTAGCAAGTACAGAAACTTAAATATCTCGTAAGTGTCCTAACAGAAGACGAAAACGAAAGGACCTAAAGCGTATTGATATGGCAAAGAATGCATTCCAGGAGCTGAATAGAATATTGAGAGTCTGAAAGATTTCGCTGGAAACAAAGAAGACAGGCTGAACTGTTATGTGCTGCCTGGCCATCAATATGGTTGTGAAAGCTTAAAATATCATCAAAGATGAGGGAAAGATTTGAAGCAACCGAAATTTGCTTCTAGAAAAGTATACAGAGGATAAAATGACAGAAAATATCGGCAATGACGAGGTTTCGGAAAGAAAGTATTCCAGCAGGAAATATTACATCAGGAAAAGATAGCTGAAGTTTCTGGGACATGTAGTGAGGAAGGAGGGCTTGGAGAATCTGAGACTCACAGGTCAGATAAAGGAAGGAAACGAAATGGAAACTAATACTTAACATCAAAAAAAGATAGCTGAAGTTTCTGGGACATGTATTGAGGAGATTTTAAGGTATTTTTTAATGTCAAGTTATAGTGAGAAGGTTGATTTAGGTAGATTTTAATGAACATTTTTCGTCTTTATTCTTTTTTTATTTTAGAAAACTGAAAATGTCTTCTAGTTTTGTATTCAAAAATGTTTTGATGAGAATAATTTTTTCCTTCAAAAATGTTAGTAATTTTTTCTTCAAAAATGTATTTTTGGTAATATTTTTCCTTCAAAAATGTATATTTTTTAAAAGTCTATTTTTATGTGTATATTCCTATAAAAGTGTACTTTTATAATTTCATAGTGTATTTACCCAAGTTTGGGAGTTTAACTATTTGCCCATAGCCGGGACCATAACTGGTGCTACCACTCCGGATCAGGGTGGACCTGGAAACAACAGCAATTAAGAGTTGGTTCCATGCTCCTCACAAACTTCCAATCAGAGGCCTTGCTGCCGGATGAAGTTTACCGTCATACCTAGGACTATGTATTGAGGGAGGAGGGCTTGGAGAATCTGATGCTCACAGGACGGATAGAGGGAAAGAGAGACAAGGGAAAGCAACGCATTGACATACTTGATGGACTTGCTCACATGGATGGCGGGCATGGTTTGAGCGGTATAACAGGAGGAAGGTTGGTAAGAGCTACAAAAATGGTTGATGTGGCGGCCATGATTTCTAAAGGGTCACAGCACATGGAAGAAGAAAACTTTATGTCACAATCTCTGATCAAAACCGCAGGGTTAGACATTTATATGGCTCCTTTATTAAGTTAAAAAAAGCACAAAGAGCGGAAATGTGTGAGTGAATGTAAGAAAAAGAAAACAATATTAAAGAGTGAGAATAATAAACGAACGAGGAATAAAAAGACTGGTTGCCAGCCAAGGCTATAGAACCCAATCTGTTCTGCTAATCAGTCCATCATGTATAGATCATTCAATTAAGCGCAATACGTGATACACGTTTTGGGCGATCATGTCTCGAAAGAGACATGACTGACTAGGCAGAAGATTATCCCACATTAGGTTGCCATTGCTTTCTTCGATAGACTGGTTGCCAGCCAAGGCTATAGAACCCAATCTGTCCTATTGTTTAACCAATAATTGAAGGGAAGAGACGGATTAATAGCTTTTCCAAGCGTATTTGTGCGTTTGTAAATGCAAATAATTCCATTGGAATTCGAACTCAGCTCCCCGATTTGTCGTTCCGACTAGTTATCCATTGCACCACAAGGCACATACTTTCCCGCAGTAGTTTGCCATAATTTTCTGCGATAGACTTGTTGCTAACCAAGGGTATAGAAGCCAATCTTTCTTAAAAGTCAATACTTTTATCCAGATCAGTCAGGTAATTGCTATAATTATACATGCTTAGGTGATCTAGTCTCGGTAGAGGCATAACTGACTGGGCCGAAGATTTTCCGGTAGTAGGTTGTCATTATTTTCTGCGGTAGACTGATTGCCAGCCAAGTCTATAGAATCCGATCTGTCCTGTTACTTAATCCATAACTGGCCAACCCAGGAAATAGAAACCAATATATTCAGCTATTCTTTCCTTTTGTACGTATAAGATATTAAAGTGTCATATGTGATACACGGTTGGGCAATCATATCTCGAACGGGGCACGTCTGAGTGGGCAGTAGATTTTCCGAAGTAGGTTGCCATTACTTTCTGCGGTAGACTGGTGACCAACCAAGGCTATAGAAGCCAATCTGTTCTGCAATTCTATCCTTTTAACCAGATCAGTCAATTTAAGTGTCATACAAGATACACGCTTTCGCGATCATATTTCAAAAAAGACATCACTGATTGAACAGATTGACCCGCAGCATGTTGCCGTTATTTCATGTGGTAGACTGGTTGCCAACCAAGGCTATGGAAACTAATCTCTTATGCTATTTAATTATTTGGTCCAGATTAGTCAGTTATGTGCCATACGTAATACACGTTTGAGCGATCATGTCTCGAAAGGGACATCAATGTCTGGGCAGATGAATTTCCACATTAGGTTGCCATTATTTTTTCAGATAGACTTGTGGCCAACCAAGGCTGTATAAACTAATATGTCCTGCTATTCAGTCCTTTTATCCTGATCAGAGAGTTAAGTGTCATACGTGATACACGCTTGGGTGATCTTGTTTCGAAAGAGACATCACTGATTGGGCATAAGTTTTACCGCAGTAGTTTCCTATTTCTTTCAGTGGTAGAGTGGTTGCCAGCCCAGGCCATACAACTCAGTCTGTCCTGGTTTGCAATTCTTTATCCATATCAGCCAGCTAATTGCCATAGTGATACACGCTTGAGCGATCATATCTCGAAACAAGATCGCCCTTCATCTCACTGATTAAACAGAACATTTTCCCGAAATAGGTTGCCATTACTTTTTGCCGGAGTCTGGTGCCCAACCAAGGTTATAGAAATCAATATATCTAGCTATTAAATTATTTTATCTAGATCAGACAGTTAAGTGTCATACGTGATACACACTTAGGCTATCATGTCTTGAAAGTGAAATGACTGACTGGGCAGAAGATTTTCCTGCGTTCGTTTGCCATTACTTTCTGCGGTGGACTAATGGCCAACCAAGGCTATAGATGTCGGAAATTTACAGATGTAACGGGTCTCCTGATTGGCTGATTTAACCCGAACCTCGTTTTGAACTTTAGGCGGGCTTTACCAGAGGTTTTATGTTTTTTTTCTGATGGTTTTGTTCTCTCCTTTTTTCAGCTAGCACGAACAGTATCGGACGTATTTGTGCCGCTCCGGATTTTTGTTGCAGCAGGGCCTAAATTGGCGCCCACTTGTCTCGCTATATCGAGACCATCTTACCAATTCTTTGTAATCTTTTAGGCTAATGCCACAACTTTGTAACAGAGAAAATCTCTTGTTACCCTTCTTACCTTAAAAAGGATACCCTATGGGCAAAGCCTTGCCTTCCTAGAGAAAAATTCTCTAAGCACTATCATCTTATACCAAGATAAGAAACTGTGAAAGAAGCTGACCCAGAAGAAAGTTCCTGTACGTCGCGGATCGCAGTTCCTTGTGTCTTTTTCATCCCACTCCTAGACGGAGGATACTATACCAAGCTAAGCAGAGAAAAGAGACTATACCAAGCTACACTGTAGCAGCAAAATTCAGCATATTTTTGCAAGACAAATAAATTGTTTTTCCTATACCAGGTATGTCTTGTTATGTTTGATAATTTCCTTTCACTGCTTAAGCGCTAAGCTATGTGAATATATTTCTCACATAACTTTTATTGCAAAAATATGAGCGTTACATATTTTATTGTAAATTTTTCCCTTCCAGAATTGTTATTTGTGTGATGTTTTTTTGGTGCTTCTTGTCTGCTACCTAAAAAAAAAAATTTTTTTTTTCAAAATTTGTCGGAGAGGGGGTTAGTTTGACTGGATAAGCTTTTCTCTCTCTCTTCGCATGTTATCCAGGTATGCTTGAGGGCGACATCATGGCGGCCTTAAAAGAATTGACAAATAAAATTGAAGCAAAAAAATTTCGTATTCAAAGTACGGTGAACTGGCTCAAGGAAAATAATTCCTCTCTGTCAATCATCGAGGCGAGCGAGGAAGACATAACAGGTTGGCTGAGGGATTTGGACAATCTATTTGACCAAATTATTGTAAAGTCTCCTAAAGAGGAGCGGTTGACAATTTGCAATGACTCGGTAAAATTTTCTTCTGGCGTAAGGGAAATGATATTTGAGTTGAAATCTGGTCAAGAGAGCGGCAAAAATTTAAAACCTGTCTCTCTTCAACCTTTAAAATTACAATTGGAGTGTCCTGACTTCAGTGGGTCTCCTTCGGCGGATAAATTTGAATTCCGGACATTTCTCAGAAGGTTCGAATTCTGCACAGCCAACTTGGGCAATGCTGACAAGATGTTGATTCTCAAGTCAAAGTTGACGGGGAAAGCCTTTGATTTAATTTCTAATTTGGATGTTTCCTCCGAGAACTACACCTTTGCATTGGATAGCCTAAAACAAAAATTCTTGGATCCATCCCTTATTAAGGACCGAATTTTTGAGGAAATAATTCCACTACCGGTACAAATTACCAATTTGGATAAGCTTAAAAATTGTGTAGAACAAGTAAAGCTTGACTTATCTGAGTTGGACAAGTCCTTTGGAACAGATTTTGTTTTGGAAAATTCCACTTCTGGGTCAATGGTGGCCCATATTCTGTTCCGAAAATTCCCAGTTAGCGTTCGGAGAGAATTAATGTCGAGAACGAAGGAGCGTTATCCTTCCCTTTTAGCTATTATGGCCAACCTTTTCGACATTATTGAATTTTTACAAGCGGCGCCTTTAGTTGATAGAAGGCGGGAAAGTGACCCGCTCAAGCCGTCATTTTCTGCTTCTTCTTCAGCTGAGTCTCGACCCAATTTGTCGAGCCATAAAATTTCCAATCCCAAAAAGGGTACGGATTCCTCAAATACCCGGACTAGCGTCGGAGAAGGCAGGAGGGTTTGCAAGTTGTGTAACTTAGCAGACCATACCGTTAAGGACTGCCCGAAATATCCTAGCCACGAATCAAAGGTTCGACGAGCTAAGGACCTACGAATCTGTTCCAGATGTCTGGGCGGTCACTCTGAGCAGGACTGTAAGGGAAACCGAGGGTTTCCCTATCCCTGCAATACTTGTGGACTGAAAACCCATTACACGGTTATGTGCCCTAAAGCCTTAGAGTCCTTTGTGGGAAGGACTACACTGTCTAACCTGGAAAATTGTATATTTCCAGTTATTAAAGTGTCCATGAAGGGTAAAGGGCGTCCCGTCTCATTTCACTGTATCTTGGACTCTGGAAGTCAAAAATCGTTTTTCTCTCGGGTTATTTTAAAAAGATTGTGTTCTCGGGAAAAATTAGTACCGAAACCCGTGATGATGCCTGTTAACACCCTCATAGGAACCAGGTCGGTGGACCTTCTTGAACTTAATGTCTCCATTAGATTAGGGTCTCAAAAACCCTTTCCCTTCTCTGCCTTATTTACGGACAACATTAACCTCAAGTTTCAAGTACCGAGATTTGATGAAATTGCCTCTAATATAAAGGAGGCAGGATTTCGTCTCGGTAATGGCTATGAGAATTTGAACGGTAGAGATCTACATGGCCTTGTCGGTTTAGATTTAATCCAGCAGTTGAAGGATTCGCAGTTGGTTGAATGTCTAAATGGGACTGCATGGAGAATTTCTGACGAAATCGTTCCCTTCGGCAATAGGTACAATTTTTTGAAGCCGGTTATTATTAGGGAGGATAAGCAAGTGTGCCCCCCCTTTAATCAAATTATTGAATCCTTGCCTGAATGTTCGTCGTTCTTAATCGACAGTGCCTTAAATCCGGTATATTCATATTCAGATACACTTGGCCCATTTTTTGAGGATTCCTCTGTTGAACGCGGAATTGAACTTTTCCTCTCTCTCGAGTCTATTGGAATCGACGAGAGTGAAACCTTATCTTCCTATGATGAAGAAAAAATTGATGACTTCAAGAAATCCATTGTTTTGAAAAATGGTAGATATTATGTGGATCTGCCCTGGGACAGAGATAAATTGTCTCGGGTGGATTCTAATTACGTGCCTTCCCTAAAGATAATGCATAGGGTGGCAGATTCCTTGGAGAAGAAGGGACTCTATGACGAGTATTTACAAGTTTTTAGAGAATACGAGGATTGTGGTATTGTCGAACCTTTTTCAGTTCCTCCTGGGGACTTTAAGAATTATTGTTGGATTCCTCACCGGCCCGTTGTTAAAGAGGGCCTTGGGGTCACTACGAAAATCCGCCCCGTCTTTAATTGTTCGTTGAAACGGCGGGGGGGTGTTTCTATTAACGATGCAGCGTATGCTGGAGTTAACTTAACAGCACAGCTACTGGACTTGTTGTTGATTTTTAGAAAGAACAACTATGTTCTTTTAGGAGACCTTCGTAAGGCCTTCCTCCAAATCCGCCTGAGAACTGTTCAGGACAAAAATAGATTTTGTTTTTTTCTCAAGGTAAATGACAAATTGTATACCTACAGGTACAACTCCATCATTTTTGGCTTTAATGCAAGTCCCTTTATTCTGGGATGCATCCTTAAGTTTCACGTGGAGAGATATGATTCTGATATATCTTCTTCTGTAATCTCCAACAATTTTTATGTTGACAATTTGGTCACTACTAGTTGCGATGCCAAATCTCTCCTTTCTGTGTATAGTACTGTACGTAACAGGTTGAAGGACGCAGGATTCGATCTTCAGTCCTGTAACTCCAACTGTGCGGATTTGCAAAAGAAAATGTCAGAGGATGGATCAATTACCTCCCCCTTCCCTCCTATGAAAAGGTACTGGGGTATCATTGTTCCCCTCGACAAGATACAATCAGACTTGCGCCCACTGAGATTAACATTAACGTAGACACTAAACGTGGAATTCTGTCTCAGACTTCCAGCATCTATGATCCGCTTTCCTTACTTCTCCCAGTTACTATTCAGGGCAAGACATTCGTTAGCCAACTATGGAAAAACAACTTGTCCTGGGATCAACAGATCCCTGAAAATTTTACTATCCCTTGGCAAACTCTTGCTAAGGAACTTAATGAATTAAGCGAATTTGAGTTCCCCAGACGTGTGTTGCAGGAGAGCTTCCCGGTGGAATTTATTTGTTTCTGCGACGCATCTAAGCTCGCATACGGGTTTTCTTTATATGTTAAACAAGGGAATCGATGTTCCTTGTTGTTCGCTAAAGCTAAGGTGGCTCCCATTAAGCAGAAAACCCTACCTACTTTGGAACTAATGGCGATCTATCTCGCTCTCAAAGTTGTTCCTAAGGTTATTGAAGCCTTGAAGCCTATCAACGTACTTTCTATTTTCCTTGTGTCAGATGCACAAGTAGCCTTATCTTGGGTTTTAAATGGAAAGGGGTCTAAAAGAAATATTTTTGTGGAAAATCGTGTCCTGAACATAAAAAAATGTTGGAGGACGTTAACATCAGATTTGGCGTCACCCCCTTGTTCAAGTATGTCCCTTCGTCGGAAAATCCTGCGGATTTGTTGACTAGAGGCCTTTCAGCCTCCAAGTTTAAACAATTGTTCGATTTTTGGGTATACGGACCCGATTGGCTAAATCAACATAACATCGACTGGCCAGTATCTCCATTACCTTGCCTTAATGACACCAACCGGAAGATTGTATCCTGTATGTTAACCGAGGATTCTCGCGCAGACGAATCCAGTCTTCCTTTAAATATTTCTAAATTTTCAACATTGTCTAGAGCGATCAACGTTCTTGAAAAGGTTTTAAGGTTCGGTGATAAGTTGATGCATCGACACACTGATACCTATCATAAAGCCAAATTGTTGCTTTTTTCTGATATGCAAAGGGAGGCGTTTCCCTTTGAGTTGGAATATTTGACTCAACCTTCTAATAAGGTGGTACCTCCTAGAATGACTGCCCTTGGGTTGTTTATTGATAGGGATGGTCTGTTGCGGACTAAAGGACGCATCCAGAATTCCAGTATACTCCACTTCGGAGTCAAATTCCCTATACTTTTGGGTAAACATCACCCCTTAACTGAATTGGTTATCAAAGAGGCGCATTTGAATTGTTGCCACATGGGAACCAATTCAACTCTTTCCAAGTTGAGATTATCCGGATTTTGGATTCCCCAGGGAAGACAATCGGTAAAGAAAACACTTCGTAGCTGTATTACTTGTAAGAAAATTAATTCTTTACCGTATAAAGCTCCCTCGGGCTCTCAACTACCCACCCATCGGGCAAATTTTGTTCACCCCTTTCAACAAGTGGGTATAGATTTTACCGGCCATTTCTTGGTAAAGTACAAGGATGATGAAATAAAGATGTACATCCTGCTATTTACCTGCATGAGTCTTCGCGCAGTGCATCTGGAGCTTTTGCCTGACATGAGCTCCAGATCCTTCCTGTTAGCCTTCGTCAGATTTACCAATCTTTTTGGCGTTCCCTCTCATGTCTATTCGGATAATGCTAAAACCTTTCTAGCATCCGGCATTATGTTGTCTGAAATTTTCGTTTCCGACGAATTCAGGGAACATTTTAGGTCCGCTTCCATTAGTCATCACACCATTCCCCTTTATTCCGCCTGGTATGGGGGCGCATGGGAGAGAATGATCAAAACCATGAAGCAATGCTTGAAAAAATTAATAGGTAGGAGGAAAATTCAGTATTTTGAATTTTTAACGATAATTTCTGACGTGCAGAAAGCGATCAACGATCGACCGCTGACTTATTTTACCGCTTCAGAAGGGGGCCTAGATATTTTAACCCCCAATCACTTTCTACAAACTGGCTACAATCCACGTTTGTTAATTAGTAACTATAGATCGGAAGATCTGTGCCCCGATCCCCCTAGTAGAATAAAGCTGGTGCAATCTTTGGAGTTAAGACATAAATATGTCGAAAAATTTAGGAAGATGTGGCACAATGATTATCTGTTGTCTCTGAGAGAGAGGGATACGAATTTGAAGGGAGATTGCCCTCTAAAGGTGTCAGTTGGAGAAATTGTATTAATCAAATCTCCTAATAAGACTAGACCTTTTTGGAGTCTAGGTAAGGTGCTTAGACTCATTACCGGGAACGATGGTAAAGTTCGCTCGGCCTGTGTGTTGAGGAACGGTTGCGAACAGGTTCATTCCTTAAAACATTTATTTCCCCTGGAATTAAAGGCAGACAGAAGCACATTCAGTTCCCCTTGATCTTATTCTATGAAAAAAAAAAAAAGTAATGGATAACCATTACTTTTTTCGTTCTCCGTTGGCAGTGTGTCGGAAATTTACAGATGTAACGGGTCTCCTGATTGGCTGATTTAACCCGAACCTCGTTTTGAACTTTAGGCGGGCTTTACCAGAGGTTTTATGTTTTTTTTCTGATGGTTTTGTTCTCTCCTTTTTTCAGCTAGCACGAACAGTATCGGACGTATTTGTGCCGCTCCGGATTTTTGTTGCAGCAGGGCCTAAATTGGCGCCCACTTGTCTCGCTATATCGAGACCATCTTACCAATTCTTTGTAATCTTTTAGGCTAATGCCACAACTTTGTAACAGAGAAAATCTCTTGTTACCCTTCTTACCTTAAAAAGGATACCCTATGGGCAAAGCCTTGCCTTCCTAGAGAAAAATTCTCTAAGCACTATCATCTTATACCAAGATAAGAAACTGTGAAAGAAGCTGACCCAGAAGAAAGTTCCTGTACGTCGCGGATCGCAGTTCCTTGTGTCTTTTTCATCCCACTCCTAGACGGAGGATACTATACCAAGCTAAGCAGAGAAAAGAGACTATACCAAGCTACACTGTAGCAGCAAAATTCAGCATATTTTTGCAAGACAAATAAATTGTTTTTCCTATACCAGGTATGTCTTGTTATGTTTGATAATTTCCTTTCACTGCTTAAGCGCTAAGCTATGTGAATATATTTCTCACATAGAAGCCAATCTGTCTTGCAATTCCATCGCATTATTCTGATCAGTCAGTTAAGTGTCTTATGTGAGCAGAATACTTTCCCACAGTAGGTTGCAATTACTTTCTGCAGTTGATTGGTTGTCAATTAAGGCTGTAGAACTTAATATATACTGCTATTAAATTATTTTATCAGGATCATTTTATTAAATACGTTAAATGCGTTTGGATGATCATGTCCTGAAAGAGACATAACTGACTAGGCAGAAGATTTTTCTGCAGTAGAATGCCATTACTTTCTGCGATAGAATGGTGGCTAAACAACGCTATAAAACCAGATCTTTTTATCCCGATCAGTCAGTAATTGCCATACATGATACACGCTTGTGTAATAATATCTCGAAAGAGACATGACGCACTGAACAAGATTTTCATGAAGTAGGTTGCTATTACTTTCTGCTGTGGGCTGGTTACCAACCAAGGCTATAGAACCCAATCTTTTTAGCTCACAGCTGGAGGGAGAAGAGACGCATGAATTCCTTTTCCAAGGGTATTTGTGCTTATGGGAATGTATCGAATTCAACTGAAATTCAAACTCTGCCTTTCGATTTCTCGTCCCTGGCCGATATGCACTAGCCCAGGGCGCACAGTCCAAGGCTATAGTCCCTAAACTGGCAGAACAATTACTGTGAAAATATTAATAGAATAGCATCAGAGAAACTGCGTTCCGGTGGCTTGAATGAAGCAAAAACCAACATTTCAAGTTAGGACTTATAATATAGCAAGTTCTTCTTTGGATTTTATCAAGAATCTATAAATACATAGCAAAAGCACCTGACCAGATGTGCCAGCAATATTCAATGGATGGTTAAATGCTAGAATTATAAATGCGTGACACAGATTGATGCAAGATAATTGTCTAGCAGTTGTGAACCAATATTCAGAGTAGCATAGCAGCAATTAATTCATTAAAATCTTTCCACCTTATGTTAGCGGAATACAAATAATATTGTTTTTATATTCATTCACACTCAGTAACTATTGGATTTCGGGACTTCACGGGATTTTTTTTATTGTTGCTACTCAGGTCCAATAATTAATAAGAAGAAATTACCAAGCACATATTGTCAGTACTTAGATGGGTGACCGCTTGGGAATACCAGGTGCTGTAAGCGTATAGTGACGGATGTACGTTGTGGAGCAGTGGATATCGGCTCGGAAAGAGAAATCGGTGAGCCGAGTTCGAATCCAAGTTGAATACTCTGTATTCACTTAAGCACTGGTACCCTTGGGAAAGGTATTAATCTCTCTCTTTCCTCCAGTTATGGGTTAAATAACTAGGGTAGGACTTGGGGATCCTGCCCTTAAAAACAAATCCCAATGAATCTTGATACTCGAAAATAAAATGTATTACTAGACACAAAAACTTATATATAAAAAACAAGAAATTGTTGAAAGAAAAAGGTATTACCAGCAATAAATAAATAAAATTTAGTTGGCAATAAATGACCCGCCGAGGTGTTGATATGCCACAAAAACAAAACAATCAACATATTATATACAGTAAATCAGTGGGTTAGGGTTAGATTCACTTAAGCACTGGTACCCTTGGGAAAGATATTAATCTGTCCCTTCCCTTCAGTTATAGGTTAAATAACAAGAGTAGGACTTGGGGACCCTACCATTAAAAACAAATCCCAATGAATCTTGAACAAACAAAAACAATAAAACAAATAAACTAAATAAAGCATTAAATGACCAAATGAAGGTTGACATGCTGGTTAAATGAACCAACCAACCAACCAACTAACCAAGCAGATATACTGAAAACTTGTGTTCACCACAAATACAGATTCTATGAAAAATCTCAAGAAACAATCGACCATCTTGTATGAAAATGTATAAAGTTAATCATCATTTATCCATCACACCCAGATGATGCATAGGTCAGCAAGTTTTTCTTTTGTTGCTGTTTCTGTAACAAACTGTTTTTTACGGGGCAGGGGTGTTAGCCCTGCACCCAACCCCCAAACCTGGAGGACCAGTGGACCGTTCTTGGTCCTTACGTTTACAGCACCTGGTATTCCCAAATGGTCACTCATTTAAGTACTGACCAGGCTCCATGTTGTATAACTTCGGTGCTCGGATGGGAACCGGTGCATTCAACACCATATAGCCGTAGACTATAAAGTTAATACCAACTGAATATAAAACTCGGCGTTATAGGTTGGACAAATGACTGCACTGGAAAATGTCAAACTTTTACAGAAAAGAAACTGGTGTGAACACCACTCATACCCGGTTACAGAGATAGAAACTGCAACAATTCTATGGGACTTTACAATACACACAAACAGAAAAATTAAAGCTAATCGCTCAGACATCGTCTTCAAAGACCACAAGAACAGCATATATTTTCTTATTGACCTGACTCTCCCTGCAGATTGTAATGTACCTTTGTTCTAAAATCTATCAAAATATAAAGAGTTTGCAGTGGAAATCTTGAAAATCAGTTATAGTTGGGAACCACGGGTGATTGGAAAATTTCTAGTATCCTATGCCTTAAAAATATACAAACAATTGTACCCACAGTTACAACTCACACGTTACTTTGGTCTGATTACGCAATCTGATAGAACCGTGTATGAAAGACAAATATAATCCAGTGTGAATGGCAACACAGAGTCATCTACCCTAAATAATTTCTTTAAAAAAAAATGAAGTCTTTGCGGACGTATATTTATACGGACGTTTGATTTCGTTTGCGTGTGTCATGAGAGAACCACCAAAAAATTGTAAAACCATTATTGATACACTATATATATATATATATATATAATGCTGGGCAGTTAAAAATTATATAAAATGCCGTTTATGTTTAATTCTTCAAGTTCTGCAGATAAAAGCTACATAGGAAAAATAGTTTAATTTTCAAAACGGTATCATGTCTATAGCGCTATAAAGATCTCCTAAAAACACCTATTTGGGTGTTGTAAAATGTTTTTTGTAGAATTTCAAATCAGATAAATTAACTCTAAATCTGCTAATCTTCTTCAAATAATGTTTCAGGAAAGTATATTTTATTTTTAAAAAATCTATATTTAAAAGGATTACTTTAGGTTGAGAGAAATGTAATTATAACCATTCTTAGCCATTCCGAAAATTTTGTTCATCAATATAAATTGGTTTTGAAATACAGCAAATTATTTTGCTTATGGAAAATATTAAATTTAATTTATTAGCTTGAAATTAAAACTTAATGATTTTAAATTTAAACATTAGCCATCACTTTTCTTTAAAAGTGTTTCTATATATTCTAGTTTCAATTCAAAATTTAACAAACATATTCACTAAAATCGAAATGCTCTTCTATATAATTTAATTAACAGAGATTTTAGATTTACAAAAACATTAATATTTGTGCATCTGAATATAATTGCGTATAAAGAGAAATTTACATTAGATTTTAATAGTTCAGAAAAAAATCAAAGAGACAATTTTATTCAAATTAAATATTTTATTTCCAAATACCGCGTATTTCAACTCGTATTACGCTCAAATAACCTTGGAAAGGTATGAATTCATCTTTCACTACCAGCTATGTTTCCTATTTAGAAAAACATTGTTATTCTCAGAAAAACAAAAGAAACAAAAGAAAAGTAATGTACTATTCATTCGCAAAAAAACAAAACAAAACAAAAATGCAAAAAACGAAAAACAAAAAGAAATATATATACACTACCGCTCAAAATTATTATTATATTTTAAAAGAAGTGATGTATTTCGTACACATTTCAGGATTTATTGTAAAATGAAAATAGAATTGTTCTTTAGTTATTCTTACTTTGCAAAATTTTTCAAGGCAGATAGCGAAAATTTACCCATCGCATCCTGTAGATTGAAACTATGTATTTCATACTAATTTTAGTACTTATTGCCAAGTGGATAATTGTAGATGAAAATAGAATTGTTCTTTAGTTATTATTACTTTGCAAAATTTTTCAAGGCATAGAAGCAAAGATGAACTCGTCCGAATCACCCTAAATAATCTTCATTTTTCATTGATGAAACTGCAATATAGGTAATTATTAGATATTTATAAATTCATTTGATGCGCACGTTATTGTACTATATTAACAAAGGAACTATTCTAGTTTCATTTACAATTATTCGCTTGACAATGAATACTAAAAAATAGCATTAAATACATAATTTTTTAAAACACTGGGGTGGCTTAATAATTATGGCCGGTAGCGTATATATATTCTTACTATTCAAAATATCTTGCGTTCTCGGCATGACAATAAACTGCATCCGGCAGCAAAGTCTCTGATTAGTGGGTTGTGAGATGCATGGATCCACCTCTTAATTGCAATTGTTCTCGTGTTGACACTGAACCAAGGTGGTAGCAGCAGTTACGGTCCCAGCTATGGTCAAATAGTTAATCCCAAACTAGGGTCAAAACACTATGAAAGTATAAAAATAGATTTTTATCGTAAAAATTCAAGCGATATTTTTTGTAGAAAAAAATATTGCAAGCAATAAACTTTTGAAGAAAAAATTAACAGTAATACATTTAAAAAAACAAGAAAAGTATATTACCAATAATGCAGAAGAAATAATATCAGAAATATATTTACCAGCAACATCTTAAAAAATATGACTAGCAGTATATTTTGGAAAAAAAGTTATATTCGAGCAATACATCTGACTCTGGACAAAACTGCTTCGTTTATTGTATTCATTTCTATGCTTGCCCGGCTTATTGTGTTTTGTAACCTAGCATATATGCTGTTTTTTTTATGGTGTTCTGTTATTTCAATTTTGTACCATAGGGGACGGTGATCCCTTTTCTCCTTCCATATGTGGTCAGCTACTTCTGATATTTTTTATTTCCCCTCGTTACATTGAATGGCGTACACACAGTCCTTAGTCATGTTTTCCTCTCTCCTAAATCTTACTCTCAAAGGGTAGAACTAGTTTTTTTCTGCGAAGTATAGAACCACTTTTGGAAATTACTGAAGGTTAATGAATCAATGCATATCCTAGGCCAAAAAATCTAAGCCGGCCAGGTGCAGACATAAATACAATAGAAGAACCAATAATACAGAATGCCAGAGAAATTTACTAGTTTCAAGGTTGCAGTAAAAGTTCTCGCACAAAATGGCTGCTGAGACATAAGTTTATAAGACCCAAAATTCATACCCTGATATCCTCAAGGACACCTATCCCAGTGTATAAAAGCGTTGCTTATATCGCGTGGCTTCACCCAAATAGTTGTGAATTAATTTTTTGGTTACAGCGGAAATTAATTGTGACATTGGCGTATTTATATATGTTAAAAATTTCGAACAGAGGCTTTTCCAGGTTACCAACGTTGCATCCGAATGTAACGGATGGTTGTGGCTTAATATAATTTTTCAGAAATAGCGTAGAAAAATTGCTCAATCCTTATCGGCATTTTTCTTTTTGAGGACGTCTTAGGCGCCGGGTACTAGCCCCATACATCTTCCAAAAAACGGTACTACCTGGGGATTCATTTCAGATTAATCCAGATGGTGCTTAAGATTTGTATGCGTTTTGTCGTCAAAGGTGATAATTTGCTTCTCTTATTCGCATAACGATCCACACGAAGTAGTTCCAAAGTTTATTTCAAGGTCCAGGTTTTTAAAATGCAGCGTTTTGAATGGAGAACAATGACATTGCAAGAAAAGAATTTAGTAAAATGAGAATTTAAATTAGTTTACTATAGTTTACGAATAAAATCACATCGTATTCAATTCTTATATTTACTTGTCAAACGGTACACATTATGTTATTAAGAATTGCAGATGGAAATCGTTTTACCCGAGGAGTATCCTGTACTTGTGAACAGCAGAATTCATAAATGATTTTCTGAATAACAAGGTTTTTAGATAGACTCAAATCTTGCTGGAAATGTAAATTATTCTATTGACAAAAATGTTAAGTGTTTTGAAATTTTAAAAAATAATTTCGAGCTATAAACAAGTTAATATACCGATGAATTAAATTTTCCAAAGCAAAGCATGGCACAATAATTGTAAAAACCCATTAAACTAACATTTAGCAAAAACATACTGCAATTTCGGAAAAAAACGCAACCAAAAATCAGCTGTAATTAAATATAATGTGTATATTGAGGAGAGAGAAAAAGCCTGATAATTTTACTGGAATAAATTTATAAAGTTAAAAAAAGTAATTTCCAGCTAGAAACAGGTTAATATATTAATATTCCGATGAATTAAATGTTCAAAATTGTAAAGACCCATTAATTTAACTGTCGTGGACTTGGTTAAGAGTCCAGCAAGAAATAATACAACAACCAAAATAGGAAATAACGATATATAGATATATATATTAAACACAGCAAAATTCAAATACTTGGAACTCTGTTAGTAGAACGATAAATACGGATGAGGAAGTAATACTAGAACTAGGACTCGCAATGGTAGTAGGGTAGCAGTGTTGGCTATCTCACTCTGTCTCTGTTTATCGCTCTGCCTTATAGCTGCTCTTCTGCTGCCATCTCTTGTGAGGGGAAGTATATGTAGTAAATGGAAGAGTTCAATCCTTTGACTGGCTGATGACAACACGACACTAGCATTTAGCAAAAAATATACTGCGATTTCTGGAAAAACAACAACAAACCAAAAGCAGTAGTAATTAAGCATTATGTGTATATAGAGAAGACAGAAAAAAAACCTAATACATTTACAGCATAAATCTATGATTTTCAAACAAATATTAACTCGATCAAGGCAAACACAAAATGAATGAAAAAGCGTACATTTTCCAGCAGGATATTAATAATTGACACACTTATAGCTAAATGGATTATTGTTAGTCTTGATTATTGTTCAAGAGGGTCTTTAGAATTGGATCTGATACATTTTGGAAATGTGCTAGCAAGCAAAACTATTGCTAGATGTCCAGAGATTACAGATAAGGTTTAGTAGATTACAATCAGCGCAATGGCAATTACTAGTGTAAATACTAGTGCAAATTTTTAGTTCTGACTACGGGAATATGAAATGTAAGTTTTATACATCAAGAACACTTTTAGGGAAAATCTATAAACATTGAAAAAGATTTTGTGTAGATATACTAGAATAATGTATAATTATTAGGACATTGAATAAGTTCTCACTGTTTTGCAACAGATAGCATTCTCTGATCAGCGTGCGTTTAGTTTTAAATGGTAACATAATCATAAGCAAGTTTGAAATTCAGTATGTCATTTTGACGTAGTGTAAAGAACTTTGTTTTTCATAGTATTAAACATGTGGGATTTCATACCAAACAACGTGTATTTGATGTAATTTTACTGCACTACTTTATTAAAAATAGATCTGAAGCTGAAATACACAGAATTCTTGTTGAGAACTACGGCGACCATGCCTTTTCGGAAACATGGAAAGAATAGTTTGGATGCTTTAAAAATAATAAGTTTGATGTTGAAGATAAAGAACGCCCTAACACACTGAAAAAGATTGAAGCCGAAAATTGGAGCCATTAATTCATGAATACTCATGTCAGCTGCAAGGTGAACTTGCAGAATCATTTGAAGTTGATGACAGAAAACATTGGAACAGCTGTGTGTCGTTTATTATGAGCTGCCCAAACCGACCAAAACCATCAAAGAAAATCGCTATCAACTACATTCGATTCTTTTGAGAGGAGCATTGAAAAAAAAGACAATCGGTATACAAGTGACATGACAACGCCATGGAAAATGTTAGAAAACTACGTGGAAATGCTTAAATGGAAAATTCTACCTGACCCGCTGTATTCATCAGACATCCTCAGATTATCACTTGGCCTGGCTGATCTTATGAAAATGCTAAAAAATGGGTCAACTCTTAATTAGCCTCAAAAGACATGTCGTTTTTCCGACGTGGAATTCAAATGCTGCTAAAATGATAGACAAAGGTAGTGTCTAGCGATAGACAATACTTTCGGTGACATGTTTTGTACTAATTCTTGTGAATAAGACATCAATTTTCATGAAAAATCAGCGAAAGTTTATTCAAGGTCCTAATATAATCTATTATATTTATTATTGTTTAATTTAATTTCTTTTAGCCTATATGAAAAAAATATTTGCTTTTGAATATCTGAAACATTTTCCCGTTAAAAGCTTGTATTTCTTAGTAAATCCTTTAATCTTTTTCTTTTATGTGCTATGTCCTTTCTGAACGTATGCGATCATGGTCTTCCATGTCTCCCTATCCCTGGTGGTTCTCATCACGCTTTCTCCTGCTGCCCCAAACAACCTTCGTTCTGTCATCCACCTGATCAGGTCCGTCAAATATGTTATCAGCTGCTTTCCCTTGTCTCTTTTCCCTCTATCTGGCCTGTTAGTAACAGGTTCTCCAAGCCCTCCTTTCTCACTGCATGTTCCAGGAACTTTAGCTGTCTATTTCTGCTGCTCAGTATTAATTTTCTTTTCGTCTCCATCCTTTCCAAAACCTCGTCATTGCTCACATGCTCGGTTCATGATATCCGCAGCATCCTTCTGTAGAAGCACATTTCAGCTGATTCAAGTTTTTCCTTCATCTTCGAAGATATTATCCAACATTCACTGCCATATTGTAGAACCGACATCACATAGGAATCCAGTACTCTCCTCTTTGCTTTTAGTAAAATTGTCCTGTTTCTTAATACTTTACTCAACTTCTGGAATGTTTTAATACCAATTATAAAAATATATAGAAAATATAAAATTGATTTTGATTTTATCTCTCGAAATCTTTATTAAAAGTAGAAACATACTTTTAATTCATAAATTTTTTATTGCCTCTGGCATTTTCATGAGGCTGTATATATGATCCAACAAAAAATATACGCGTGACGAGCTTTTTCATATAATTATTACAATTTGACTTATATTAAAGTGTATGTCTTCAACCCGCTACGTTTCTCATAACTGTAGCCTTGTACCAAACTAAGGGTGGCTTAATATATTAATAAAAATCGATAAGTAGCCATCGGTTACATTGCTTAATTCGAGGCAAATACATTTGCAGTCTTCAATGTGAAGTTGTTAAAATTGCCTCAATTTAGATCGGCTGAGCGCGTCAGTGTTCGCTGAGAGTCGGTGCCAATAAGATTTCCCTGTCATTCGATAGCTTCCCGTTTCTTTATAACTATCGAATTAATATCCACTTCAATTTGAAATTACGACATGCCTAGAGGCCGATCTTACAGTTCTTTTATCCTACCGTCTCTCTCTCTCTCTCTCTCTCTATATATATATATATATAAAATCAAGAAACAAGAGTTAGATATTTTTACAAATTCATTGGTAATAATATATTTCGCGGCTCCCACCGCTCATCAGACAAAATTCATACAACAATGAATGTTTCCAATTCATCCAGACAAAGTCAAGTATAATAGAAAAGGAAGAAAGAAAAAAATGGGTTTTAAGAAGAAGAGAAAAGAGAAAGAAACGGAGAAGAAAAGAATAAGGGGAAAGGGGGTTTAACTTAACGTATTAGATCTTAGTTTAGCACAGCGTCTTTGACCTAGATCCACAAAAAAACTAATAATAAACCATTTTTCACCTTCAATACTTACCAACTTATTAGTTGCATCAGTAAACCATTATTATCGCGCCGAAATTCTTACAATCAACAAAGAGTTGATAAACCGTAGAGAAAAATCAATCAAACACCACAGATGAGGGTTTTCTTGTCAAACGCCTTAACTGATTGCAGTCATGTAGAAGAGCTAATGGCTTCTTCGTTAACGGGGCCCATCGATGCATTCAGAGATTGTTTTCAATTTGTTTTTTACATTTAATAGGTTGTTTGCTCCTCCTGAAGGATCACTTTAAAACGATACTCGACCGTCTTTAAAACTCTATTCTGTGTTCAACAAAAATATTGTTCAGTAAAAGCCAGACGTTACATTTCAGGAGTTGCGATATCTCAATGCAAAATCTGATCCTGGTTTGTTACAATTTTTTCAGCTTTC
This sequence comes from Ascarosepion bandense, assembly GCA_037127315.1. NCBI lineage: Eukaryota > Metazoa > Mollusca > Cephalopoda > Sepiida > Sepiidae > Ascarosepion > Ascarosepion bandense. The sequence goes on along the minus strand of JBBBDQ010000583.1, from coordinate 246,563 downwards.
GTCTCGCAAGATAATAAAGAAGATGGCGTAATAATTGAGGCGATCGCACGAAGTCTATTGGTAGACTGACTCGGAAGGTTTGTCACTAATGTGTTTCCATTGAATAGTACAATCACAGCACAAGCAATTTGAGCGTTTCTCGGCATTGTTTTTCTATAACCGAATATATTTGAAAAACGTAAATAGCTAAATACAAAAATAACAATACGAAATTAATGTTATTTTTCCCTCTAAGTTCTCACAGTTAATCCTCTGTCTGTGTCTAAGTTTAATCGTTTATTTATTGCATTATCGGACTGTAAAACAACTTCACTAAAGCTTGTTGATAAACTAAACAAAGACGAACGCGCAATAAAATTCTCTTACATAAAAGAAATAAATGATATTTTCTTCTTCTTCTATGTGCTTTGTCCCTGCAGGACGTAGGCGATCATAGACTTCCACTTTTCCCTATCCCTGGTGGCTCTGAGCACGCCTTCTCCTGTTACACCATGCAATCCTCGTTTGCGTCATCCACCTGATTAGGTCCTTCAAATATGCTTTCCCCGTCTCTTTTTCCCTCTATATGGCCTGTTAGTATCAGATTCTCCAAGCCCTCCTTCCTCATTGCGTGTCCCAGGAACTCCAGCTGTCTCTTCCTGATGTTCAGTATTAATTTCCTTTTTGTTTCCATCATTTCCAAGACCTCATCATTGCTCACATGCTTGATCCATAATATTCGCAGCATCCTTCTGTAGAACCACATTTCTGTTGATTCAAGTTTTACTTCATCTTTGATGGTATTGTCCAGCATTCACTGCCATGTTGAAGGACGGACAGCACGTAGCAATCCAGTATTCTCTTCCTAGTTTCTAGCGAAATTATCCTGTTTCTTAATACTTTACTCAACTTCTGGAATGCTTCCTTCGCCATGCCAATTCGCCTTCGGATTTCTGTGTTGCACGTTCCGTCTTCTGTTATAACACTTCCCGGGTATTTACATTTTTTTACCTGCTTGATTCTGGTATCCCCGACCTGTATTTGGCATTTTGGGCTGCCCTTTTTGACTGAGAACCATGCATTCGGTTTTCTAGTCGTTTTTTGTTACTTTCTTCTGCTACCTTCTGTAGGTTGTGTAGCTTCCTTTCTTTGTCTGCTATCAGCACTGCATCATCTGCGTACCTTAGGTTTTTAAAATTAGAACCATCTATCAAGTCACCCCATAAGTTATCTCCGAATTTAACTTAATATAATTAATATTTTAATATTATTTTAGAATCTCAAGTAAAATTAAAAATAATTTTTATATAATTGAATAAATTTAAAGTAAATAAATTTTATTTTACAGATTAATAGAAATAAGAAAGTTAAATTTGGAGAGAACTTATGGGGTGACTTGATAAATGAAGTTAGAATATAAATAAAATATACACATACAGTGCCAAGCAAAAGTTTGCAGTACATCGCAAAAATATTTTTAAGTATTTCTAATCGTCAGTCAGTTAAGTGCCATACGTGATACACTCTTTGGACGATCTTTGGACGATCATGTCTCTTTCGAGACATGACTGGCTAGGCAGATAAATATCCCGTAGTAGGTTGTCATTACTTCCTGTGGTAGACTGGTTGCCATCCAAGGCTCTAGAACTCAATCTGTCCTATTATTTAACCGATAACAGGAAAGACGAGATGGATTAATACCTTTCCAAAGGGTATTTGTGCGTAAGTGAATGCAAGAAATTCAACTGGAATTTGATCTCGGTTCCCCTTTTTTTCGCGTTCAGAGCCTATATCTATTGAACCACGACGCACATCCATTTCTAATAAAGTTACATTAATTAAACTTTTACTGCTCGTAGAATATATATGTAGGTATTCAGTCAAACAATAACATTTTTGAAAAAAGCTCTAAAAAAAGTATCCCGCAAAGAAAAACCGATATTTAATAACTCAAAAGTTTCCAACACTATTTTTTTTTATTTACAACAGCTTTTTTTTTTTTTACAAAAGTGTTCAAATTTTACTAGAATGTTAGGATGGGGTTAGTTTTTAAACGTCCCAGATTAATTTGATGAGAAAATTCATTACATCATTTTTTCTGTCAACTGTTCTTTAAACATTGAAAAAATGGGAAAAAATAATCAAGACCCAAGTAAACGTATTTTTGACCTTCATACAAATGGACTTGTTTATAGGAAGCTATCTAGTCAGTTAAATGTGACCTTGAGTTCATTTGGTACGATAGGTCGTCACTGGAAGACGTTTCATTCCATTCATCTCCCACCACCAAAAAAAAAAAAAAAAAAATTACTGGTCATCCTAGAAATTTAACGAAACACATAGCAAGATAATTGGCGAGAAAATTTGGCAACGAGCCCCGAGTTAAGCTTAAAGAACTTCAGGGAAAACTAGAAAGAAGTGGATTACAATTAGTCGTTCACTTAATCGATATGGCCTCTTTTCAAGGACTTCACACTTCAAGCGACTTTTTAAGATTAAACACGTTTTTGCTCGGCTGGATTTTGTAAACGAGAATCATATCAAACCTTCAGCATTTTGAAAAAATGTACTTTGGTCAGACGAAACAAAAATTTAATTTTTTGTCAGAAGTACTGGGGGCAAATATCTGGAGAAAGAAGGGTAGTCAATATTCGGCGAAAAATACTATCCCAACAGTAAAGTTTCGAGGCAAATTAATAATGATATTGGAATACTTTAGTGGTCAAGGTGTAAGGAACATTAAAATCATAGAAGTGAGGATGACTGGAGCATATTATAGCGATATTTTGTAGAGAAATTTCTATCAGTGTGTCAATTCGCTGAGCTTGTAACCAAGTTGGGGCTTTCATCAAGACAACGAAACATATTGCAGGGTTAACAAAATCACTGATGAATTCAAATAGAATCTATCAGTCAGTTAAGTGCCATACGTGATACACGTTTGAGCGATCATGTCTCGAAAGAGATATGACTGATTGGGCAGAAGATTATCCAGTAGTAGGTTGTCATTGCTTTCTGAGGTAGACTGGTTGTCAGCCAAAGCTATAGAACCCAATCTGTCCTGTTATTTAACCCGTAACTAAAAGGAATAGATGGATTAAAACCTTTACCGAAGGTTTTTGCGCGTAAGTGAATGCAACGAATTTAACTGGAATTCGAACTCTACTCCCCGATTTCTCGTTCCGAGCCGATATCCACTGCACCACAACTAGAATAGACGTTATTAAATGTCCCAATCAATCTTCAGATCTCAATCCGATTGAAAATCTATGGAGAGAGGTGAAACTGAGAATTCAAAGAAGGAACCGTGAAAACCTTCATGAATTAAAGGAATTTTGCCGTGAATAATGGTAAAAAATATTAATAAAGAAAGATGCAAGAAATTCGCAAGGTGACGAATCTTAATTTCTATTCAATTAACTCATTCATATGAATCTTAACTTCTACATGCTGTAATTAGCAACAACGGTTACTCTCGTTACGAGATATTAATAGATGATTTAGTAAATGTATTAACTTTTGCGTTATAGAACATTCGTTTTTCTTCGTGGGATATTTGTATTGACTATTTTTTAAAATCTTATTGTTTGACTAAAGATTTAAATAAGTGTATTATTGGCAGCGAAAAGTTTTATTCAACAAAATTTGTTAGAAATAAACAAAGAAACATTTTTATAACGCGTTGTAAATTTTTGGGTGAGACTCTATTAAATAAGAAAGACATGCTGGAATATTTAGGATACATAATGAGGAAAAAGGCTAAGGAAAGCTGACACTCACAGGTGATATCGAAGACGAGAGGGCAATATGAAGCAACCTGCCTAACAGGTTTTTCTAACTCTATAGAGTAGTATGAAAATAATGCTAATGAAACAAACATTACTCAGAGGTTAGAAGGATTTAAATTGTGGAGAGACATGATTCTACTTCATAGCTGAAAAGATTTAGTTGTTAGAATACTGAAAACTTTACAACGATGAAGACAAGATGGTGATATAAAGCAACCTGCCTAAAGGATTTCTTTAATCTATAGTATGAAAAGGATAATAATAAACCAAACATTACTTAGATCTAAGGAGGAAATGAAGTTATGGAGAGACATGATCTCACTGCATAGGTGAACAAATTTAGCAGTTAGAATACTGAAATTTTTTCATTGATATATTTCAAATTCTGATATATTTCTTATTTTATTTATAAGTCGACGAAGAAAAACACGGATGTTTTGAATTGTGAAATCGATTTAATTTTAATTCTTTCATATTTTTCAATAAACATTTGGATTAGATTAAATATTACAAAATATCTTAGTAAAATCTATGTATAAGAAGAAAATAATGTTAAGTTAACGTTCGTGCGTTTAAGTGCCTTACGTGATACACGCTTAGGCGATCATGTCTCGAAAGAGACATGACTGACTGGGCAGAAGATTATCCCGCAGTAGGTTGCTATTGCTTTCTGCGGTAGACTGGTTGCCAATCAAGGCTATAGAACCCAATCTGTCCTGCTATTTAACCCATAACTGGAAGGAAGAGACGGATTAATACCTTTCCCGAGGGTATTTGCGCTTAAGTAAATACAATGGATTCAACTGGAATTCGAAATCGGCTCCCCGGCTTCTCGTTCCGAGCCGATATCCACTGTACCACAACGCACATCCTTTAAGTGTTTAAGTAGAGTTACATAATAAAATATATACATTTCTATAACTGATAAATAATAATGATTGTCATAAAATTAAAAAAATAATGAAGCCTGCGTTAGTAACCGAATCATAATTTTAACTGATTATATGATCATCGATACGTTATCAATTTATCTATCATTTTTGGGGATGAGGGAATATCATAATCAGATTAATTTCTTATTTTGTTGTCATTAACAATCTTCGGGGCCGTTTTACGCTCCGGGCTTCTTTAGGTGCTTGTCAATCCGGATAATCCCCCCCCCCAAATGAACTGAATCCTGTAGTATTTAATCTACGAGGGAATGTTTTCCTTGTTCTGCTGTGCATGACAAGAGATATTTCACATTGATTTATTTTTTTAAGATCGGCTCAGTTATTTCGTGTTTGTATCTAAGCCTGCAATACTCAGTACATAGATTGAAAATACGATTTGTGGGCTCCTAAATTCACGAACCAAAGATTTAATCGACTAGGCTACCGCAACGATCAATAACTCAGCGCTGGAAAAAGCAAAACAAAACAAAAAAATATCAGCTTAAAAGTCAGTCAGCTAAAGGTCATACATGATACACGCTTTGGGCGATCATATCTCGAAAGAGTCATGACTGACTTGGAAAAAGATTATCCCGCAGTAGGTTGCCACTGCTTTCTGCATTAGACTAGTTGACAGCCAAGGCTACAGAAACCCAAATTATCCTCTTATTTAATCCATAACTGGAAGAAAGAGATGGATTAAACCTTTCCCAAGAGTGTTTGTGTGTAAGTGAATGCAAGGAATTCAACTGGAATTCCCACTCGGCACCTCGATTTCTCGTTCCGAGTCGATAAGCACTGAACCAAAACGCACATATTTCAAAACATGGGTGGCAGAACGACAGCACTCGTAGGTTAAATAAAAGGTTCAGTGTTCCCTTCTTTGTTTCTTTCCCGTTTATCCAATCCTTTGAAGATCTAAGCAATGTTTGTCTCATTATTATTCCTCTCAGTCCTTCTGTTATATATCGCCGTACGACGACAAAACAACAAACACGCATATATAAAAATATAAGGTTATATTTTTATTAATAACGACGAACCGTGTGGAATAGAGAACGGAAGGGTGAGAGGCACACAGAAGGGTTGACGGGAGTGTATTCTTGCCGTGGTGTTTGTCTGCTTCCACTGGCCGTTCTCTGCTGGCAAATCCGTGTGTCGAGGTCTTTTTATAGTCTCTAGAACCGGGACTTTCCTTCCGGTTTTGCCTCGCCCACGCAACGCCCACGTAATTCTAAGAGACACCTGATCTGTTTGCCTCTGTAGCCATTTCCGCCGCTGTCGGAAATAAGGTCAAAATGACACCCGCTCCGGCCTTGACAGGATGTATTTCACAAACACCTGTCTTGTCGCTTCGCCGCCCCCTTCACCGACGGGAAACACCATCGCTTGCATCACTTCCTCGGGTGGGGCCAGATTGTTATATTACACTTCTCCTTCTTGAACCTTCAGTGTTACGATTTCCTATCTTTTGCAGTCTATTGTCTCTTCTCCGTTCATCCAATCATTGTTCCTTTACAGTGGATTATCCGTTATAGTGAAGAGTTTGTTTGTTGAAACAGATTAGTTTGATTTGGCCTTGTTAATGAGATAGCCCATTATAAAAGTGGTACATAACAATAAGATCAAATTGTAAATAGTAACAATTTATATACATATAAATCAATTAAGGTTCTTACAAATGAAAGTAATGCCTTTTGGTTGATACAAGGTTGTTAAAAATGCTCGTAGTAGTCCTTGAAAGAATGTGTACGTAGGCAGGAACGTATGTGTGTATGTATGTGTTACCAATATTTTTGGTAGGAGTGTCTTTGAAGTATTCGCTCAGTCTTAAAGGGTTCCGTCCGGTTATCAAGAAAAGGCAGATGGGTAAACCGTGAGAATAAAGAGGTGAGAGAGAAGGAAAGAGATAATAATAATAATGACGCTGTCGTTTGTCGAGGGGCGTATTAATTACGCTCGTATTTCTCTCTCTGGCGAGTGTCGTCTTGTTCCGTTTTTTTTTATTCGTTTTTTTTTGGGGGGGGAGGGGAGGTCCGTACATATCATTTTTGGAATTCTCTCCCGGATGTTATTCTGGCATTTCAGTTTTGTTTTTAGATGTTTCCTACTTTTCTATTGGTCGAAAAATATTTCCCAACATATTTTGCGTGTGTTAAGCAAAGGTTTTGTAAATTCGAGAAAATTCGTTTTCTTTCTAACAAAATCAATGAGTCAGTGATTAGCATTTGAATTATTAAATCTAGAACTTGTTTTGTCCACTACACTGTCTTCCATTTACAGAAGCCTGCTCGAAAGATTCCTCGCTGTTTTCTTTTGTTCCTTTTGCTTTCATTCTATCCTGTGAGGGTCAATTTCTCCAAACCTTTTCTTTTTATTATGTACCTATTTTTTATTATATGTTTAGGTGTTCGTTTTTTTTTAGATTTTGCTTCAAACACATTCCTTTCTCTAAAGTTCCGTTGTAACATATCTCTTCTGTCTCAAGTCTTTTTGTTGTTGTTGTTGTTGTTGTTGTTTATCTTCTTCTTCATGTGCCAAGACTTTTCTGAATGTAGGCGATCATCTACCTTCACTTACGCCTATCCCTTGTCACTCTTGAAACCTTTTCTCTTGGTATTTCTATCAAACCTTACTCCGCCATCCACTCACTCAAATCGATCAAGTATGTTTCACGTTGCTTTCACGTATCACTCTTTCCCTCTATCGGTCCCATGAGTATTAGATTCTTCTGCCGTTAGACCTGGAAAAACAACGAGGAACACACACACACACACACACACACTTATATATATATATATATGTATATTTACACTAATGTGCAAAAGTATTAGGACAAAAACTATTTTATATTTTATGAGGCAATAAAATAAATTTTAAAATCACCCCTGTCCTAACACTTTTGCACACAACCGGTAGTGTGCAGAAGTATTAGGACAGGGGTAATTTCTCACTGCAATTCAAACACAGGATGAAAAGCCAAGTAAATTGCTAATAAATATTGATTATTTCGAAATTATATTTAAATTTTCCTATTTTCTATTAAACAAGTTATTTTGAAACTACTCATTCTATTATCCTTGGATATGACTGACTTTTTTCTTAGTCACCCCTCTCGAATTGAAAAATCTACTGTTACTTCGGAAAACACTTTGGGAACAAATACAAGCTGTTGGCAAGAGATACCATTAGATACATTGAAGAAGCTTGTGATGTCAATGCCTGACAGAATGAAGGCTGTGATCAAAGCAAAAGACTATTATACTAAATATTAAATTTATTTTGTAACAAATATTTTTTCTTGTTAAAACATTTGTTGAGTAAACCAAATAATATTTCTTGAATCAAATTGTTTATTTTCCGTCCGTAATACCTCATAAAAGATAAAATATTTCTTGTCCTAATACTTTTGCACAGTACTATATATATATATATATATATATATATAATCTTATATTTCTATTCTTCGTCGGTAACGCTTGCGAGGAGCAAGAGGTCAGTCGAAGAGAGTCGTGCATATACGAAGGTGCTGACGGGAGCCGCAAGCCTGCGAGAGTTCTCCGTCTCTTCAGTCAAAATTCTAGACTTTATATTGTCTTAAAACTCCCACACATTTCTGCTTTTTCGGGTTGTCCCTTTACTGACGACATCAACGGCTGGATATATCTGTCAATCACCCTTATTCCTGGTTGAATTTTATCTATAGCCGTATATATCTGTCAACCTCCCTTGACCGTTGTTGATCTTAACAGCCGGATGTACATATCAGTTACTTCAAGCTGATATATTACAATTCCTCATTACGTGTTCTACAAACTTCCAATGTTTCTTCCTTGATGTTAAGTATAAGTTTCCTTTTTGTTTGCATCCTCTCTAAAATCTTGTCATTGCTACCATGTTGGATCTATGGTCTCCTCACCTATGAGAAACAGCTCGTGTAAATGCGTAACTGAACAAGGATTGTAAAAAAAGATAAAATGTGGCCAAGAGTTGCAAAAGATAGAAAGTCGTAGAGAGCCATACTCGCCCATGTCCCGAAGGGAGACAAGAAGAATATTTACCAAAATGTTCTTGCCAAGCAATTTCATTTTCGTAATTGATCTTGTGGTGCATGGATATCGGCTCGGAACCAGAAATCGGGGAGCCGAGTTCAAATTCAAGTTGAATTCATTGCATTCACTTACGCGCAAATACCCTCGGGAAAGGTATTAATCCGTCTATTCCTTCCAGTTATGGGTTAAATAACAGGACAGATTGGATTCTATAGCCTTGGCTGGCAACCAGTCTACCGCAGAAAGCAATAGCAACCTACTGCGGAATAATCTTCTGCCCAGTGAGTCATGTCTCTTTCGAGACATGATCGACCAAGCTTGTTTCACGTATGGCACTTAACTGGCTGAATGAATCTGATTGGATGTCTAAATACCGTGAATCTAGTTATGTTGAATTTGTTAAATCGTGCTTGTCAGCTGTAGTCGCAACCATTGAGCTGTACCTACAAATTTGTTAGAATTTCTCAGAGTAAATGATTTATGTTATCTGGTGACGTGGTTGTAAGCAGGTGGAATTAAGTGCGCAGCTAATACTCTTGGCAGACGCTTCCAAATAAAACGAATAAAACTCGGCTAAGAAAAGCAATTTGCTGAGAGAGAAACGAAAAAGTAAGAAAGACCGTTAATCAATTTTGTACAATTTCGTTATTGTTTAAAACAACAGCCCAGTACAATTTGCAAATTGGTATTTAATAAAACCTACTTGATTGATAAAATCTGCCGATAGGAGCGTAACACCATTTTTCAATTTGGCAAATGGAGCTTAAATTACAAAAATAATAGTAATAATCATAAAACAGAATAAAAACACAATAATATCATTACTAATAAATAACATCAGCAACAAGAGTTTAGAAAATGTTTGGCGTATTAAGGGACGTTGTTGTTCTTTAATTTCCAAATAATAAAACATTCTCATCAGTAGGGAAGTGAGATAAAAATATATGTTAAAGAATATAACAAAATAAAGAAATTTAATTATCGTGAAATATATGGTGACCAAAACTACTGTTTTCTATAATAAATGTTGATTCTGTTTACAAAAGATTGAAAAGATTTCTGTCAAAGATTGCATTGTTAATGTAAAGAAAATATGTTTGATTACTTACCAACAGAATTTATACGCACACTGACTGTAATTTCTACCTTGGCTTACCCTGAATCCTGAATAATCACCAGGTAAATTGCAACAACAATAACAACAAGAACAACAACAGCAACAACAATAATAATAATAATAAAAATAATAAAGAAAAAAACTAATTTAATTGATACGGCTTGTCCAGCAGATTGTAACATAGCAACCAAGGAATTCGAAAAACTGTCAAAATATAAATACCTGGAAATTGAAATAGAAAAAATATGGAAATTGAAAACAAGAATCGTACCAGTGATATTGGGTGCACATGGAATGATAAAAAAATGGAACAAAAAATACTTTGAAAGAATCCCTGGAAACACTAGTTTAGGAGATATACAAAATATTGTCTTTTTAGGTACAGCGCGCACACTCAAGAGAAATTTGTCTATGTAACGCTAGGGATATTAGGGGAGATAAAAAACATGAAATAGTACCATAAAAAACACACCACGACATACCTTCAGTCTTCCTGCAGATTTGGTAGTAGGTGCGATCATAGCAGAAATCGAATTACGATGAAAAATGACACAATAATAATAATAAAATTCTTTAAAAAACATCAAAATACAACGGCATTGAAATCGAAACATCAAAAATGTTAGACATGAACACATCTATAATTTCCTTTGTAGTTGAAGCCCTCAGATTGATTGGAAAAGGTTATGATAGACTCTTTGATATCTATATAAAATATGTGTGATCTGAGTTGTGTTTTGAAGAGCAGAGTGAAAAATATGGTTTCAAAGGAAATCACGTAATAATAATACTGAAACCAAAAGTTTCATTCTTCTTGCAATTTTTGTTAAATAGAAAATGCCAAGCACATATACTAAGAAAATGTGGCGGTCCTAAATGCAGATTCTGCGATAAATATCCAGAAACATTCGAGAATCTTGCATTAGTAAGCGGAATGTTAATACCAACTGCCTCCTCGGCCTTACCCTGTCCTTAGACCTCAAATGGAACCACTATATTGAATCCATAGCAAAATCTACTGCTAAGAAGGTTGGGTCACTATGTCGATCCAGGATGTTTTTTCCGCCTGAATCCATCCTGCATATATACAAGTCAACCATCCGTCCGTGCATGGAGTACTGCTGCCATTTATGGTCAGGTGCCCCTGCCATTCTCCTCAGTATTCTTGACAGGCTCCAAAGGAGAGTCTGTAATGTGATAGGTACTGATCTGGCGGCTCGACTGCAGCCACTTCCCCATCGTCGAAATGTGGCCTCCCTTTGTCTGTTCTATAAATACTTTCATGGCTTCTGCTCAAACGAACTTAAGTCACTGATGCCTCCTCAACAGGTGTTTACCCGTGCAACCAGACTGGCAACTGGGTCCCACCCATTCACAGTCAGGTTAGCCAAATAAAGACGACAATTCTACACCTGCAGCTTCTCTCGCACTTCCCACCTGTGGAACTCACTCCCATATTCTTGCTTTCCTGACGGCTACAACCTCCAGAAATTTAAATGCAAAGTCAATATTCTTTTACTAACCACTGGACTCTAGCTCTCTCCCCACCCCCGTATAACCTTCCCTTTCTCTCCACCTATGTATTTGTCATCGCACCTGCTTTCTCAGCTTTCTATTGTTCCTTTCTAACTAGTTTGTACTCCTCACTCTTTTCTAATTAATCTCTTTACATTTATGTAGCCCCCTGCACATCAGTGGCATTTCCGCCTTGCTTGAAATGATTAAAAAAAAAAAAAAAAACTCGCCATAATATAGTAGGACAATATCTGAACTGGGAAATATGCAACATTTATGGGGAAGAAACTAGAAGAGACTTGCATGAACACCACCCAGAACCGGTTAAAGTGATAGAATATGTAACAATTTTATAGAGCTTTACGATACATACAAACAGACCATTCAAATCTAAACGGCCAGACATCGATATCAAATACCATAAGAACAGGTTGTGGCTTCTTATCGACGTGTGAGTCACGGAAGATTGTAATATATGTTTGAACATCTTTGAAAGTCTATCAAAACCCAAGAATCGTGAAATAGAAATCTGAAAAATGTAGCACATAAGGAGTCAGATAATTCGAGTTCTAGTTGAAGTGCTCAGAATGATTGGAAAATATTCCGATAGATCATTGATGAGATTCCTTAAAGTAATACAAAAATTCTTCTCGCTAGTACAGTTCACAAATTACGAAAAGCTTTATCTCTGTAAAATGTGTGTAATATACGAGAATGCTTTATAAAAATGGTCAGTGGAAAATCTTATTGAGCCATTTCTGACCTTATATTACAGTTTTGTAACCGAAAAAAATGTATGCACTACAGAAACCAAAGAAAATAATAATAAAAATTACATTTATGATGATGATTATTATGATTAGATGATGATTATAAATGGTTACTTTGTAACCAAATGCAAACGTGGACAGAATATTCATAATAAGGAAAATGCAGGTAGGAGCCTTATCTGTGTTTAAGATTGTTTTTAATATGAGCGGAGAAAAGTTGGCAAGCATTGATGGACATTTGTTATGATGATATAGAGAATCATATGGGTGATTAAGCAGATGATGACAATGGCAAGGAAGAATTTAAGAGAGAGTCAGAGGAAAAGTGAAAGGGACATTTTCCAGGAATCAAATTGCATGGTGAATTTGATAGACAACATATACATGAGTTGAGAGACTGAAGATGTGAAGAACCATCGTGAATATGTTTGTGACTTGCGACTGAAATGTTGAATATTACTGCATAAAACGAAAAGCCGTGGCTACTAATTCCATAAAATACGATATAATCGTGCAGAAAACTTCAATCTGAAATGGTGGCTTTGTGTTGAACACACTTTTACTCACCTTAACATAACATTAGTTGTGTACATTGGTTTTTTCATTAGTAGAAGTACCAAACAGCAAAAAAAAAAAAAAAAAAAAAAAAAAAACCCTTATAAAGTTCTGACTTGCAGAAAAATTAAAGGTATTATAGAAACCCCAAAAGATTTCGAGACGATTGTTTTGAAACAGACAGAATACTTTCACGTATTCGACTCCGATGAAATTACCTCACTGGTGCCCCCTATATATAAATTTACTCGAGTCACAAGATTAGTGACTAGGTCCCACCCTTTTTCTGTGAAAACAATAAATTTTAAAAGCAAATTCTACTCCATCAGCTTCTTTTCTCGAACTTCCAGCCTGTGGCATTCTCTTCTATTTACTTGCTTTCCCAACAGCTATAATCTCCAAGTATTTAAATGTAAATTCAATAGTCATCTCCTATCTCACTAACCTGCATCCTCATTCTCATGCTCCTTTCTCCGTCCACTCAACTCTCATCAGTATTCTTATCCTTCTCTTACCCACTTCCTGACACCCCCTATAACCTGTCACTCTTTCTCATAACTTTTCTCCGATGCAAAACAGTGGCAATAGAATGGGGCGATATGATTATATATATATATGAAGAAAAGAATGATACACGATTACCATTCGGATGTAATTAGACCAAATAATTGTTGTCACGCATAAATCATACCAAAATAGCAGACAATGGGATTAGGAAAATTCCAAAGAATACATATTTTAAAGTTGAGGTTATAAAATTGTTTGGAAAGCTGAACGGAAACGTCATGGTGATTTCAGTAGTGAACTTCTTTTTCTATGTGTCGTGTCCCTTAATGAAGTAAGCGATCATACCTTTCACATATCCCTATCACATGTCGTTTTTAATATTCCTTCGCCTGATCCTACTCAAAATCGATCTGCTCAAGTCCATAAAGTATGTCATGCATTGGTTTCCCTTGTCTCTCTTCCTCTCTATCCGTCCCGTCAACATCAGGTTCTTCAAGCCCTTCATTCGTATTCAGTTAGTCAGTTAAGTGCCATATGGGATACATGCTTGGGCGATCATGTCTCGAAAGAGACATGAAAGACTAGGCAGAGTAATATCTTGCAGTAGGCTGCAATTTCTTTCTACAGTAGATTAGTTGCAACCAAGGTTACAGAACACAGTCTGTCGTGCTACTTAACCCATAATTGTGGGAGAAGAGATTAATTAATATATTTTCAAAGGTATTAGTGCGTAAGTGCATGTAGGGTTACAGCACAGAATAAAACGTATCTATTATGTTATCAAATCCGGCCAAGAAAATAACCTAATTATGGCGTTTGGTACCCACAGACTGGTCACAATATCGCATATAATAGTTATGAAAAAAATAAAAAATAAATAATAAACCAAGGACAGACCTATTAAATCGTACATATGGTTGTGTCTCAGTTGCAACGATTGTGGGAAACAGAAATTAAAAATATTAAAAAATCCCAGAACCGCGCATGTTAAGAGAGAATGCTGTTTTATACGAGGATTAGGATCGATCTTACCACGGCAAATTTGAAAATTCTAAAACGCAAATTGAAGCAATAGGATAATCAAAAAAAGATTTGGTATGATTATTTAGATCAGGTCAGTGAATGTTGGGCAATATCAACAATGATGAAGGAAAAACTTGAAGCAGCTGAAATGTAATTCTACAGAAGGATGCTGTGGATGTCGTGGACCAAGCAATGACGTGATGTTGGAAAGAATAGAAGCGAAAAGGAAATTAATATTGAGCAGAAGGAAGAGACAACTGAAGTTCCTGGGACATGCAATAAGGTAGGAGGTCTTGGAGAACCTATTACTAACAGGACAGATAGAAGGTAAAAGAGAGAGAGAGAGAGAGAGAGAGAGAGAGAGAGAGAGAGAGAGAGAGAGGAAGGCAGCGGAGAACATATTTAAAAGACTTGATCAGGTGGATGACAGAAAGGTGGCTGCGAGATGTTACAGGTTAAAAGCGTGCTATGAGTCACGAGGGATAGGGAGACGTGGAAGGCCATGATCGTCTACATCCTAAAAGGACAAGGCACATAGAAGTAGAAGACTGGAGTCAGTAAAATTACTCAGGTAGGGGCTGTAAATGTGATAATTCTGTTTTTCAGTTTCCAGCACTAAGCATTATGCATTAAACATTATATTTTGTGCCTGTAACTAAGTGCATTTTAAAGATATACTAGCGTGTTTTATTTCGCTAGATTTATTCAAGGTACAAAGTACTGACGAGTGACTGCGGCATTTTATGACAATATTCCAGGATGTTTAAAAAAGAACGGAGATCAATATTCACCCAGTAAAAGAAAATAGCGCAATAATAATGTTGCCCATATGATGGTCATTCAATAAATAAAGTGAACTTTTCGGTATAAACTTCTACAAGGGTCAATCAATAAATAAGGGGAATTTTTCGGTATAAGGACTTCTACGAGGGTCATTCAATAAATAAGGTGAATTTTTCGGTATAAGAACTTCTACAAGGGTCATTCAATAAATAAGGTGAATTTTTCGGTATAAGGAAATCTACGAGGGTCATTCAATAAATAACGGGAATTTTTCGGTATAAGAAATTCTACGAGGGTCATTCAATAAATAACGGGAATTTTTCGGTATAAGAAATTCTACAAGGGTCATTCTATAATTAAGGTGGATTTTTCGGTATAAGGACATCTACGAGGGTCATTCAATAAAAAGGGGGAATTTTTCGGCATGAGGACTTCTACGAGGATCATTCAATAAATAAGGGGAATTTTTCAGTATAAGATCTTATACAAGGGTCATTCAATTAATAAGGGGAATTTTTCGGTATCAGAACTTCTACAAGGGTCAATCAATAAATAAGGGGAATGTTTTGGTATAAGGACTTCTACGAGGATCATTCAATAAATACGGTGAATTTTTTGGTATAAGGATTTCTACAAGGGTCATTCAATAAATAAGGTGAATTTTTCGGTATAAGAACATCTACGAGGGTCATTCAATAAATAACGGGCATTTTTCGGTATAAGAACTTCTACAAGGGTCATTCAGTAATTAAGGTGCAGATTTCGGCATAAGACCTTCTACAAGGGTCATTCAATAAAAAGGGGGAATTTTTCGGTATAAGGACTTCTACGAGGGTCATTCAATACATAAGGTGAATGCATCGGCATAAGGACTTCTACGAAGGTCATTCAATAAACAAGGGAAATGTTTCAGTATAAGGACTTCTAATACAGATAGAAGCTTACTTTATTTTATGTTATTTTTTTCCTTTAGTTTTTTTTCAAAGGGATTTAATTTTTTGCAGATTGAAAAAAAACTTTGAGAATCCGTGTAATTTTTCTTTCTGTGTCTGTTATCAACATTGTGTCATTTCCATATATTAGTTTGTTCAGATTGGCGTCGATCTCGTCACGACTTCTAATTGTAAAAGTTGATGATAAAAAATCCGGTGAAAATATACATCCTTGTCGTACGACTATTTTCCTTTCTGTGTATTTACTGAATTATTTTCTCTTCGTATACAGGTAGTTTGGTCCCAGAATGGGGTCTGGATTATTCTAATATGTTTCACAAATAAATCCAGTTTAATTAGGAGTTCAAGAAACTATGATGAATTTCATAGAACGCTTTTACATAATTTATGTTACATATGTATACTCCCTTTGCTACTTTCCTACCGGCAGGATGTGGCTTCCCTCCTTCTCTTCTACAATTATTAGGTTGTCCTAAAAGTTCGTAAACACTTGCAAAAAATTGAAACTTTACTCGCCAAGTAGTCTAAGGTTACCAGAAAACACTTGCAAAAAATTGAAATTATACTTGCAAAAACAATAAAAATTATTGCTCAAAATAAAGACCATCATTTTCCACGATTTTATGCCATTGATTTGCAAGCTTTCGCATCTGGTCAAAGTACTATTCAGCCGGCTTCGAATCCAAGAATTCTTGACACGCTTATTCGACTTCATCATACGAGTCGAATCGGCGGCCCTTCAGAAAGTGTTGAATTGAGCAGAAAAGGCTGTAATCTGATGGAGCAGTCATGACTATAGGATGGATGGGGCAGAACCTCAACGCCCTCCAGAACTTCAAACTTGTCTTTGGTCTTTGGTGTGTCGCTTGGCATTGTCCTGCTGCATCAAAGCGCACTTTCGGTTGATCAGAGTAGGGTACTTTTGCTTCAACTTTTCGTAGACCAGCTTAAGTTGATGACAGCAAAGTTCGGCACTGATGGCACGACTATTCGGAACCAACTGAAAATGCACGATTCCTTCAAAGTTCTACCAAATGCACAACATGACTTTCTTGCCGAACCGATCTTGTTTTGGAACCGACGGTGTCTCTTGCCCTTTCTGAACCCATGGCTTGTCTCAATTGTGCTGGAACAGATAGACCCATGTTTACGAGATTTTGGGACAACCTAATATTTTCATGACTTCTGCTCCAACGAACTTAAGACAATGGTGCCCTCCCGACAACCAGACTGGCAACAATGCGCCACCCTTTCACAATTAAATCTCTCAAATGCAGCCGACAATTATACTCCATCAGATTCTTTTCCCGCACTTCCTGCCTGTGGAACTCCTTTCCGTATACTGGCTTTCTTGACGGCTACAACCTCCAGAAATGTAAATGCAATGTCAATTCCATCTCTTATCCGCTTGACTCCATTCTTTCCCTCACCATTTCTACACCATCCTGTGAACCGCCTTTTCGCAAACTGTCATCACACTTGTGTTCCTATCTTTCTCTTGCTCTATCTTTGACATCCCCTGTAACTGGTTCGTCTTTCTCTTCATTCTCCTTCTGCCTAAACATTTACTCTCTTATGTAGCCCCCTGCACATCAGTGGCGGTACCGCCTACCTTAGAGTGAAATGATTAACAAAAACAATGTGTATCGTTCATTCAGATATTCTTCCGAGCATATATACGGCATTTCTTTTGCCAGTGTGTTTAGCAAATTGCTCTGTTGTTGTTGTTGTTCTTCTTCTTCTTCTTCTTCTTCTATGTGGCCTGTCCCTTCATGGCTTTCCACGTCTTCCTATCCCTGGTGGCTCTTAATACGCCTTCTCCAGTTACACCATGCAACCCTCGTTCCTTCATGTACCTGATTAGGGTCTTCAAATATGTTATCTGCTGCTTTTTTCTGTCTTTTTCCCCTCTAACTGGCCTGTTAGTATAAAGGTTCTCCAAGCCCTCCTCCCTCATTGCATGTCCCAGGAACTTCAGCTGTCTCTTCCTGATGCTCAGTATTAATTTCCTTTTTTTTCATCATTCCTAGGGCCTCATCATTGCTCACATGCTCGATCCATGATATTCGCAGCATTCTTTTGTAGAACCACATTTCAGCTGCTTCAAGTTTTTCGTTCATCTTTGATGATATTGTCTAGCATTCACTGCCATATTGAAGAACTGTTAACACATAGCAATCCAGTACTCTCTTCTTTGTTTCTAGCAAAATTGTCCTGTTTCTTAATACCTTACTCAACTTCTGGAATGCTTCCTTCACCATGCCATTTCGTCTTCGGATCTCTGTGTCGCACTTTCCGTCTTCTGTTAGAAAACTTCCCAGGTATTTAAATTTTTATATGTGCTTGATTCTAGTATCCCCGACCTGTATTTTGCATATTGGGCTGCCCTTTTTACTGATGACCATGTATTCGGTTTTCTTTCAGTTTATTTGTAGTCCTTTCTTATCGCTCTTCAGCTACCTTCTGTAGGAGGTCTTGTAATTTCCTTTCTGTGTTTGCTATCAGCACTGTACTTCTTGCTAAATTCTGCAACGCCTTATACTCATCAACATTGGGATGATAAGTTTTGTTTTACGGCTCCTTTGGATGATATTTGACGCAGTTTGCATTTGTTAGTACATAGCCTCTTAGGCAGCGCCATGAAAATGCATCTATCTAGGTTTCTAGAGGTAAGAACACTTTTTTATGTATAATTTATTAATTAAAACATTTTTCCAATCTCGAAATTAATTATGGCCGTCACTGTATTATAATTAGATCTGGCGTTCCTGCTTTGTTCCTAATCATTTTGGTCAGTTTTTATTTCCTATTCAAACATTAATATTTTTGGTCTTTCCAAAATTCTATATATTGTAGGTTTTCGTTTTTCGTCCTGGAGGAGTTCTTCAGTATATTCATTTAATCTTTGAAGTGTTTTTCTTCCTCTGTAGACATTGTTTCATCTTCTGATGAAATCCCGTCGATGTGTACATCTTTTTACCTGTTATTTCTTTTATTCATTTATATATACGTTGCTTATCTTTGATTTTCTTTTTTCTCTTTATACACACTTTTTTGCCTACTCTCATTAGTTTTAATTTCTAATGTCATAATTTCTTCTATTCTGTACCACAACTTGGTATTGTTTGCTGTTTCATTTTTAATATGTCGTAAATTAATTTGGCATTCACTTCTTTTTTTCTTTTACTTATTTTCTTTCGAATGATTTCGTTTGGTGATATTAATAAAACATTATGAATTTACGTTCTAGTTCAGTGCATTGGATCTGCTTTTATTCCTCTCAGGATATATCTTTTAGTATTTCGAGTCATTCAGGTTTCTGTCTTATTTGGCTGGTTTCAACTTTCATAGTTTTGCTTGTAGATTACATATCACTTGAAGAATGTCGCTTTTAAGTTCGGCACTTGCCACTTGGGCATTTTAATAGGAGAATAAGTGGAAAATATATTCAATGTCAAACATGTAAATTGGTCCTGGGCATGATAGCAAACTGCATCCGGCAGCAATGCCGCTGATTGGAAGGTTGTAAGAAGCATGGAACCACCTTATAATTGCTGTTGTACCTTGGTCCATCCTGACCCGGACTGGTAGCACCTGTTAAGGTCCCAGCTATGGGAAAATAGTTAATCCCCAAACTGGGGTCAAAACATTATGAAAAAGTAAAAATACACTTTTATAGAAATATATACATCAAAATAGACTTATATAGAATAATATATATTTTTTTTAAAGGAAAGATATTATCATCAATACATTTTTAATATAAAATTATTACCATAACACATTATTGAAGGAAAAACGTTTTCTCAGCAAAACATTTTCGAATACAAAACTAGAAGATATGTTCAGTTATCTAAAATAAAAATGTATAAAACAAAAATATTAATTAGAATCTGATTAAATCAACCTTTTCACTATAACCGACATTTAAAAAATACCTTAAACCCCCACCTTTTTTTCATTAAATAACCCACAAAGGTGTTGATATGCCGTTAAACAAAACTCAATCTCAATCGCAACCTCTTAAAAAAAAATCTTAAAGCTTAATTTAACCGTCATTTTTTGACGGCATGGATAAATTCGAAATCAAGAATTTACTGGGCATATAGTGGTCACTTCCATATTATTATCATTATTATTATTATTAATTATTATTATTATTATTATTATTATTATTAAATACTAAACTGATCTCATAGTTTAAAATAATACCTTCTTCTCATGATAATAATAATAATGAAAGAATGCTGTAAATACAAACGAGATTTGCATTTAGTAGATACCGTAGAAAACCAAAACATAACCAAACAACGAACTGTTGCTGAAAAAGATCTGAAAGAAAACTACGGATAATGCTCTTTCAAGACAAAAGGTATGCATGACGATTATCAAGAACGTGTTATCAAACCCTCATGGATGGTTACGAGCAAACGGTTTAAAAGCTGACACTGAAGGCAAAGTAAAACCGGAGTCTTTTTTTTACTAAGATCTTTCAAGCAAATATCATACATAATAATGTGGATTCAAAATGCAGATTTTCTGAAAAATATCAGGAAATAATTAACTATCTAATATAAGGATATTCCGTACTTGAGCCAAATGAAAATAAAGCCACCACGACAGAGTGTGGCAATATTTATACTGGGAAATGTACAAAAACTTTGTGAAAAGATGTTAAAAATCCCTGATATGAATATTAGCCATCACCTTTTACATAAACTGAAGACATCATAATTCTATTGGATTACACCAACCCCACAGACAGGAAGATTAAAGAAAATATGCTGGACACCTGTGAAAAAACGAAATGAAAAATTTACCTAAGAATTGATATGACTTGCTTAGTGGACTGTAACATAGCAAAAAAAGAATTTGAAAATCTACCAAAGCATAAAGAACTGAAAATTGAAATAGAAAAATGTGAAAACTGAAAACAGCATAGTATCAGCCATAGTAGGTGTGCTTGGAATAAAAAACTAAGGAGCAAAACAACACATTGAAAGAATTCGCCTAAGGATCCCTGACAAAATCCAACGGAGAAACTGTAATGAGATCGATCCCTACATTGCAGCTCAGATACAGTCACTTTCTCAACAGCGCAATATGGCTTTCCTGTGCCTCTTCTACAAATATTTTCACGGCTTCTGCTCCGATGAACTTAGCTCACTGGTGCCTCCTATATAAATTTACTCCAGCCACAAGATTAGCAACTAGGTCCCACCCTTTTTACCAATAAAATGTAAACGCAAATTCTACTCCAACAGCTTCTTTTCTCGCACTTCCGTTTAGTTGCTTCTCCAACAGCTACAATTTTCAAGAATTTAAAAGTAAAGTCAATAGTCATTTCCTATCTCATTAACCTGCATCCTCTCTCTCCTGCTCCTTTCTCCGCCCACTCCTCTCCCATCAGTATTCTCATCCTTCTCTTACCCACTTCCTGACCTCCTATAATCTGTCGCTCTTTCTCATTACCTTTCTGCTATGTAACCCCCAGCACAACAGTGGTAGTAACACACTAACTTCAATTATTTCAAACACACTAACTTCCATTCTTTCAAACACTCTTCCCACCCACCCAACTATCTATCACCCCCCTTCTGACATTTCCTATATCTAACCACTCTTCCTATTTACCTCCCCCTATGTAGCCCCAAGCGCAATAGTGGCAGTGGAATGCCTTGCTTAGGGTGAAATGATTAAAAAAAAAATGCCTTGCTTGTGGCGATATAATTATAAAAAATCCTGTAAATCCCAGCTTAAGAGATATAAAAAAAATTATACTGAAATGTACAGCCCACACACTAAAAAGAACTTTCTCCATAATTGCTAGTGATGTTATGAGAGGTAGAAAAGCAAATGAAATTTAATACAACAGCAACAATAATAATAATAATAATGAAAGACTTAAAAAACATGTCAGTATAGTTAACAAATTTTAATATAAGGATCTGTTAGATATTAAGTGTGGAATATATTTTCTGCTGTCCTCGAATAATAGACTGATTTCGTCGATGGAATTACTACGTGTTATTATAATCAACGCGAAAACGCATTTAGGAAATCACATTTGAAAACTTAATGATTGTAAACACTTAATAAGATATCAAATTCGTATTGTCCTCATTTTATTGCATCAGTAAATCAGTACTACTACTAATAATAACAATAATAATAATGTGAAAGTATAATTTAGAGACTTGGTTCTTTCAGTATGCGAAGTCGATTGCAGTCAAGAGAAGTTGCCTCCAAACAACAAGTAATAAGTAAGCGTTCAGGTGTAAGCACCTCGTTTGCTACCAGTGACACCAAATATAATATCAGGTGATTATTGTCTAATGAATTTACAAAAAGGAGGCTCGACGATCATCTTTTTCTATTCTTTTATTTCCTTTTTCTTACCTTTCTACTTTTCCTCTATTTTTTTCCAATTTGTATTGCGAATTGAATCAGGAATCTGTTCTCATGGGTAGCAACAAAAACACCACAACTTAGCAATTTTAATTTTATAATCGGCTAAAAATTTAGTTTAATGTTTCTGTCTATTAAATACTGATTATGAAGTTTGGAGAATCAAAACAATAGTTTACTCTTTGTTGGTAGTGATTTGTATGAATAGATATATTTTTGTTACCAAAACTTATCACAAGATTTATTTGATTTTCGTTACCAAACATATCGCAGGAATGTTTTTTGGCTAATTCTGGCTATAATGTTTCAGTTATTTCCTGACTACTGACCAGAACTGCTTTCATTGTTTTAGCGGAAGTTTATAATAAAATTATTTTGCTTTTATATTACATAATATATTACATAATATAAACCTCATTTAATTTTGAGAAATTTTAAAATGAAGAATTATTATTATACACGTTACTACTTGAACCAGCTTTCTTAGCTTGGTTCTTATACATATAGATTTTCGAACGTTATATTCTAGATCTATAACCGTATTTTTAAACAAAGAAAAAATAAAATGGTCTCGTGAGGAGTACAAAGTTGTTATGACTGCATTTCATGAAGCGTTACTCAAATGTCAAAAAAACATCACTCGCCGAACATATGACATTTGGCGAGAAAAGGTTGGACAAACAAATAGAAGAAAGTACATTGACCAAAATAAATTAGTCAATGTACGAAGATACATCATGCGAACTAAGCGATTGACAGAGGCTGAAATTAATGAGATTAAAAAGAAATGCAACTAGAATAGACGAATCAACAAAAATATGAAAGGGAACCGGAATCAGAAATAAAAAGTAGTAATATAAAAAAAGCTACAGGTCATAATGTAGAAACCGTGATACACACAAATCACTGTGAAGATAATGATGTAAGTTTAGAAGTGCTGGAAAGGTGTTATCTGAGTCAGTTACAAAACGAAAATAAAACGAGTTCAGAACACATTGAACAGAATTATTTTACGGAAAATAAGAACAGTATACAAGAAGTCAAGGAAGAAATCAAGAACCATATAAGTCAGATACAAAATATTGCAATGGAAGAACGAGAACAGCTCCTAAAATTACAACCAACAAAGCATAACCTCGAAATTATTACGCTCTACAATGCAGCACTCAGATTAATTTTGGACAAAGACATTTATATAAATCTCAATGAAGCAATATATGCATCAGTAATAGCAGCAACAAAAAAATTGAACATCCAATTAAAAGCAAGGCAGTCTAGCAGATATGAAGATCCACCTTGGAAAAGAAAAATAGAAAAATAAACTGACAAGAAAAAAGGGAACTGACAAGAGAAAAGGGAACTAGAAAAGGCAGAGGAACTAGAAAAGGCAGAAGAGTCGAAAGAAAATACCTTAGAAATCAAAATAAAGTCCTAACAACTAAGGAAAAATAGAGCAAACAATACAACTGAAAGCTCAAAGAAAAAGACGCTATGAAAAAGATCAAGATTCTACAGAAAGAACAAGAATTTTTCAAACCGATGCAAAGAAATTTTATAGCAAAATAGGTTAAAAAATTGAAGTGACCCCCACCCCAAGAAAAATGGAAGAAGTTATACAGTCCTGGGAAAAAATATGGGATTGCTCTAAAAAACATAACAAAAAAAGTAGATTGGATTGCGCAAGAGATAGAACGAATGAAAAATAAACCAGAACAGACATGGGCTGGAATTACAGAAGCGGATGTTAAATGTGCACTGAAAAAAAGCACATAATTAGAAAGTTCCAGGAATAGATAAAATTCGTAACTTTTTGGCTATATTAATTAAATACAGCACATAAAACACTAACCAAAGAGCTTCAAGAAATCGTTAACGATCCCACTAAAACTCTTGCATGGATGACCAAAGGAATTATTTTTTCCCACCCGAGATTAGTGACACAAATAACCCGAAAAACTACAGACTAATTACAAACATTCCCACAACATACAAACAATTAACATCTATTTTAACAAAACAGACATATTTATTCTTGAAAAGAAATGACATACTGCCACTTGAACAAAGAAGATGCAAATGTGGCTGTTATGGATGTAAAGACCAATTACTTATTAATAGGATTATCATGGAAAAATCCTTCAATGCAAAGAAAAATCTTAGTACTGCCTGCATATATTATCGAATGTCATTAAATAGTGGATCTTAAAGGCTTTAAATATGTACAAGTTATCACCCGTCATCATCAATTTCATCAAACAATGTCTGTCGATATGGAAATCCAAACTTTACCTCAATCATATCAATAGAACCTATAAGTCTGGTGAAATAAACATCAACAGAGGTATATTTCAAAGTGACTTTTTGTCACCCTTACTATTTTGCATATCAGTAATAGCATTATCCAGTCAACTTAAGACAGAATGTGATTATAAAATAGCTCAAAAGAAAATAAGCCATCTATATTACATGGATGCTTGAAAGTTGTATACTAAGAATGATAATGAGCTAGATGGTCTTCTGCAAACTGTAAAATGCTTCAGTGAAGACATTGGAATGAAATTCAATTTGAATAAATGTGCTCAAAATACAGTTTAACGAGGATCGCTAGAACAGACATCCTCAATTAGCTTAATCCCTGCTGTAATAATAAAAAACATTAGAGAAACAAGTAGCTTATTAGGACCTAGGTGTAAATGAGAGTGAAAGAATTCACAATAAAAAATAAAAGTATTAGTTCGCAAAGATTACTATAGAAAACTACGACTGATATTAAAAACTGAATTGAATTCTCAGAACAGAATTATGGTCATTAATAACCTTGCCAACCCAGTGGTCAAGTATAATTTCAACATCTTTAACTGAACTCTAAACGACATCAGACGAATGGATTATAAAACAAGAAAGCTTCTTTCTAAGCATAAGATGCATCATCCAAAGGCTGATGTAGACCGTCTATACATACCCCGTAAAGAAGTTGGAAGAGGTCTTATTCAGCTAGAATTGTCATACAAGACAACAATTATTGGCTTACTAACATACATAGAAACAACAAAGGATTGGATGATACAATTAATCAAACAACTTGAAAACAAAGAAAAAATATTCAAAAATGCTAGAAGGTAGTAAAATCAAATAAGATTTACATTTAGTAGATTCTGTAGAAAAGCAAAACAGAAGCCAAGAAGCAACTATTGCGGAAAAATATATGAAAATGAAAGCCAAGGTTAAAGCTCTCGGACAGATGAAACAACGATGGCAAGACAAACCTCTGCATGGCCATTATCAAGAACGTGCTAGTAAACCCAATGTTGATAAATTTAATACTCATTGATGGTTACGTGCATCTGGATTAAAGTCCAGAAACTGAAGGCTTTATTCTTGCAGCGCAAGACCAAAGTCTTTTCACTAGGAACTTTCAGGCAAATATTATACATGATAATGTAGATCCAAAATGCAGATTCTGTGATAAATACTAATAAACAATAAATCATCTCAGGATGTTCCGTACTTGCCCAAAATGAATATAAAAATCGTCACGATAAATTAGGGCAATATTACACGACAATGTGCAAACACTATCGAAAATATGTAAACAAACACTGGTATGAACATTACCGAGCAGAGGTTACAGAACTAGAAGATTTCACCATTCTATGGAATTACACCATCTACGGAAAGAAAACCATTGAAGCAAATCGACCGGACATTAGTGTTAAAAACGAAAAAAAAAACTTGCCTATGAACTGATATTGGCTTATCAAGCGGATTGAAATATAACAAGCAAGGAATTCGAAAAACTGTCAAAGTATAAAAACCTGGAAATTGAAATAGAAAAATTTGGAAATTGAAAACAAGTATCATATCAGTGATAGTGGGTGAACTTGGAATAATACGAAAATGGAACAAAAAAAACACATTGAAAGAATCCCTAGAAACCCCAGCTTAAGTGATATACAAAAAATTGTCTTTGTAAGTAAAGCCCAGACACTAAGAAGAACTTTGTCTATGTAACGCTAGGGATATTATGGAAGATAGAAATAATATGAAATGGAGCTATAACAACACACCGCGAGCTGCCTTAAGTCTTCCTGCATACTTGTGTAATATAACAATCTGGCCCCACCCGAGGAAGGCTGATGCAAGCGAGGGTGTTTCCGGTCGTTGAAAGGAACGGATGTCGTTTGACCTTATTTCCGGCAGCAGCGGAAATAACTACAGAGGCAAACAGAACAGGTGTCTCTGAGAATTACGTGGGCGTGCGTGGGCGAGGCAAAACCGGAAGAAAAAGTCCCGGTTCTGGAAGATTATAAAAAGACCTCGGCACACGGATTCGCCAGTAGTAGAGTAGCAGAGAACGGCCGGTGAAGAGAGACACAACAGATAGGACTGCACTCCCGTCAACCCATTAGAAGCGCGCTCTCTCAATTCTCTGTTCCCTATTCTACACGGTTCATCGTCATTAATAAAAATATCACTTTATATTTTTATATATATGCGTGTTTGTTGTTTGTCGATATATAACACTTGGTAGGTAGTGCGACCACAGTAGAAAACAAATTATAATAAAAAAAATTGACACAATAATGATAATAGCAATAATACCCATCAGCAAAAGATGAAACTGAAGGTTTTATTTTTGCTAAACAGGACTAATGCTTGCTTACAAATTGAGCAATTGTGCTGACCCCAAATGCAGATACTGTGATAAATTTCCAGAAAAATGTTGTACAGTATTAGCACCAACGGAATATAAAACTCGGTATCATAGTCACTTAAGTGCCATAAGTGATACACGCTTAGGCAATCAAGTCTCGGCTGGGGTAATGATGATGGTGTGTTGTCTTTGATCGTTATTCTATATACCTGAAAAAACTGTTGTAAGGCATTTTCTGTTGGTGTGCCCCTAGCTTTCTTCAGAGCTCTTGTGTCCGGTACCGCTACAATGTAGATATTTTTTCCGGTAAGGGTAATCTTTATACCAATGTAATAATTTACAACAGGGTTAGGGAGCAAATGGTTTCTTTTGCGATTGGATTGATTTATGGAACAGAGTCATTTTGTTTTTTTTTCTTTCGGCGTATTTTTCTTATATGAACTACGCCATATTCCTTAATACTTTTCGAATCTGGACGTACGCTTATGAATATCTGACAGGTCTCCGCTATTTGTTGGAGAGTAAGGTTTGGTTCATTTTCCAGCTTATTTAGAACTCTACGTCTAATTTCATTATCTTTAGGTACAACGAGTCCCTTAACAAATATCAGACACTTGAAATTATTTGCACTACATTCTGGCTGTTTGAAGTCGTTGCAACGCTTGTTCACAACCGACGCGAACGTTGTGAAATCTTCACTATGTTTTCTGGTTAAATTCATAAATTTCCACCTTTTATAAAAGAGTGAAGTTTTAGGACTAAAAATTCTGTTAGAAGTTTAACCACTTCACTAAATGTAAATTCAATTGTTTTACGTGGTAAAATGTAATTAACAAATTTGGTGTGCTCTGTGGTGCCCAGTTTTCAATGGACAGGTGAACTTTTTTAGAATCCGACAAATTTATGCAATCTGGGGGGAATAAATACGCGAATCTTTTAAAATAAAAGGCAAAGGTTATATCTTCGTCCGGAGATTATGGAAAATGGTCTATTTTGCCCCAGATTTTTTTTTCACTAATTTATCCCCAGTTTGCCTGTTCAAGCAAATCTCTTTGCCCTTGTTGAGTTTGAAATAGAATATATTCAAATTTCTGATTTCTGTTTGTTTTAAAAATTCAAGCCGTTCTCTTTCAGCTTGCTTTTAATATACAAGTTACTTTTCTTGCCATTTAAGTTTCAGTTGCTTTTGTTGCCCAAGTTGGAACTTAAGAAAATCAAGCTAGGCGGACTTAAATTCATTCATATTTGTGTCTTTTTTTAAAGATACACGAATAGAAATGAAATTCAAATTAAATCTTTTCTTTGCTTTGAATAACAAAAAAAAAAAAAAAGAAAGAAGCTTTAGCTTCAGTATTTACCAACCTTCCCACGTAAGGCTAGATGTGACACAAAATCTATTTATTGTGGGTCTTCCCGGCCATATAACCAGGCCAGAAATATCTGTATTTTTCCCCAGTCGTGATTCTACCCTTCAGCGGAACCAGGACTGGGTTTGTGCTCTCTGCTCGAAAGCAGAGAGCGCTCTCCAACAGAAGGCAGAGAGATGACAGTGTCGTGGTAGCAAGCTTCTTTCTCACTTAGTAAAACGATATACCAATTAATTGAATTTGAAAAATTATAACTTTAATATTTTTAATCACTCAGAATCACGAGTTTTTTTTCTCTCGTAAAACATGAATTCTCGTAGTTAAGCGCCTCGTGTTCAAGTTCACTGTAAGTTAGTTACACTTTTTTTTTCTTTGGTTTTCTTTTCTGGATTATCAAGTAATGCTGAGAAGCCCAAAGTGTGACAAAAATAGATTTCCGTGCGTACAATGTTGACAATTTCCACTCAGATATTTTGGGTTCCTCATGGGTCCTAAGAATCCTAATCGTCCGTAAGAAACCTCGTGTAGTCCCTAACAATCCTCGTGTGGTCCGTAAGAATCCTTCCTCGTTAAGTTGTTGTGACCTCGTCACCAAGGTGTTGTAGTCCATTGGAGCCTGAAATCAAGTCACAAGGACGGAATTGTGTTAAACAAATATATTACAAAAACAGTAGTATAAATATATACCAATAGGCAATTAGCGTAACGGTTAGTCCTGCTGGAATAGATTCAACTTTCGCTGTCTCTGCTACTTTGCTCTACAAAGCAGAACTGCTTATATATAGTTTGAAAGAGTTCAATGTGACATATAGGTAAGACCATAAAACTTTCAGTCTAATATTTCGATGAACGCTTGGCTTTGGTGTCTACACTTAATGAATTTAAACGCAATTTGGTGTTGGTCTGTAGGTTCTAAGCTAAAAGTTCATTTTCTCGCACGTCTCTTTTGTGGAACTCCCTTTTGACTCCTTGTTTTTTAGCCAAATTTAATCTACAAAACTGTAACCGCAGTGTTCAATTCATATTCGGAGCCGGGTTCCAATTCCTTTCAGAAATGTACTGATGAGGTTTTTTCTTCTTTAACTCTAGCTATGCTTTACAATATTGATGTAAAATGGGTTCTATAGATTTGGATAGCAACCAGTTTAAAAGAATGAAATGACTTAGATGTAGCCCGCAAGTTCTATGCTCACTTTTTTCTCGCTTTTCTTCCAGCTGAATTTAATCTGCAAAAATTTTTATTCTAAGTCAAAAGCTATCTAATGTCATCTTAATGACTCTTTTTTGATCCTAACTCGCAAGAAATGCATTTGTTCCTAATTCTTCCACGCATGCGTTTTAATGGATTTACTGCCTTGCTTGACGATTAAAAAAGTCCCTTGTTTTAACAGTGAGGCACCTTACAAAACGTTGATGGTTCGAGGGAAGATATAATGTTATTAACATTAACCCTAGCGGTTTCTTCCCAAAACTGTCTCCTCCCATGTAAAAAAAAAAAAAAATCTGGAGAATGCTATATATTATATCTCACTTAGATTAAGAAAGTGTAAATTAGGCAATTTTTTATTGTTTACAAAGAACGAATGATTTGTTCTTGTGATAAATCCATATTTTTTTTTATAATTAAAAGCTTGTATAATTTGTCTAAGTGATTTTGAAAGAAAAACAGTATTTGGCTTTTGATTCCTTAGTATACGCGCGTATGGAGCTGTCTATATGCACGCAAGAGAAGAGTTTATAGTTTGGTAAAAATAGATGGTATTATTTATTATTTGCTCCTGAACTATTGTACGCATCTTTGTTGTTGTTGTTACCATCACAATATATCAGTCTTTGGTCGCCCTGGATTTCTTCAGGCCATTGCCTATTTTAGTAATCATTTCGAACACATCCCTTTATATAATCAACGAGGTAGATTTGTTTTTCAATCATTTCACCCCCAAGCAAGGCATTCCACTGCCACTATTGCGTATGGGGCTACATAGGGGAAGGTAAAGAGGAGGAGTGGTTAGATGTAGTAACTGTCAGAAGGAAGGTGATAGATGGGTAAGGATATCGGGGATGAGGGTTGAGCAGATGGGAAGAGTGTTTGAAAGAATGGGAGGGAGTTAGTGTGTTAGGAGGTGTCTATTGACCTTACATTTAAACTCCTGGAGATCGTAGCCGTCGGGGAAGCAATCATGTGGAAGGGAATTCCACAGTCGGGAAGTGCGAGAAAAGAAACTGTTGGAGTATTGTTCTTGTCTAGGGATATCTTGTCCTGTCCTAAACTTTTTAGAAAAGATTTTGGAGTGGTTTTCGGGTGCCTTATTAATAATTTCGCGTTCAGCATAGTCTTTTTCGACAAGCTAGGACCTGCGGATACAGTTGCCAGTTTACACTGCTATTTAGCCTGTAACGGAAGGAGAAGAACTCGACTCATGCCTCATGCACGACAATGTGCAAACACTATCGAAAATATGTAAACAAACAATGGTATGAACATTACCGAGCAGAGGTTACAGAACTAGAAGATGTCATCATTCTATGGAATTACACTAACTACGGAAAGAAAAACATTGAAGCAAATAGACCGGACTTTATTGTTAAAAACGAAAAAGAAAAAAAACTTGCCTATGAACTGATATTGGATTGTCAAGCGGATTGTAATATAACAAGCAAGGAATTCGAAAAACTGTCAAAATATAAGAACCTGGAAATTGAAATAGAAAAATGTGGAAATTGAAAACAAGTATCATATCAGTGATAGTGGGTGAACTTGGAATAATACAAAAATGGAACAAAAAAAAAACACATTGAAAGAATCCCTAGAAACCCCAGCTTAAGTGATATACAAAAAATTGTCTTTGTAAGTAAAGCCCAGACACTAAGAAGAACTTTGTCTATGTAACGCTAGGGATGTTATGGAAGATAGAAATAATATGAAATGGAGCTATAACAACACACCGCGAGCTACCTTAAGTCTTCCTGCATACTTGGTAGGTAGTGCGACCACAGTAGAAAACAAATTATTAATTTCGCGTTCAGCATAGTCTTTTTCGACAAGCTAGGACCTGCGGATACAGTTACTAGTTTACACTGCTATTTAGCCTGTAACGGAAGGAGGAGAAGAAATCGACTCATGCCTTTCCAAATTTCCCGCGTAAAATTAAACGCAACAGACTCGAGCAGAATTCGAACACTATTCGCAGACTTGGGGTGCAAATTTGTGCAGCAGCAAATAGTATTGCTCAGTTGTTTCACGCCCGGTTACATTTCGAAATTCCCTAAAACCCCATCGAAAAAAACAACTGATGAAGGCTATAGGGCACAACTATCGGAACAACAATCACAAAGACAATATCATAAGTGTAAATGATGTAAATAATTATTAATAAAAAAATTAGGACAGTAAATAGGACTGTGGAATTCTCTTCCACATGACTGCTTCCCCGACGGCTACAATCTCCAGGAGTTTAAATGTAAGGTCAATAGACACCTCCTAACAAACTAACTTCCATTCTTTCAAACACTCTTCCCACCACCTAACTATCTATCACCCCCGTTCTGACATTTCCTATATCTAACCACTCTTACTATTTACCTCCCCTATGTAGCCCCAAGCGCAATAGTGGCAGTGGAATGCCTTGCTTGGGGTGAAATGATTAAAAAAAAATATTGGTAGGATTTCCGTAACAACTTCAAGAAACTCTGAACCATGGGTCAGTTTCTTAAGTGCCAAACGCGATACAGGCTTGGGCGATCCTGTCTCGAAAGAGACCGACTGACTGGACAGAAGATTTTCCGCGGTAGGTTGCCATTATTTTCAGTAATAAGACTGGTTGCCAACTACGGCTATAAACTCAATCTGTCCTGTTATTTGACTCTTAGCTAGAGGAGAAAGAGATGTATCATATTGTTAAGTAGTAATTAGTGGGGGATCAGGTTATTACTTCATAAGAATATAAAACTGATCCTCCACTTTATGCCCAGTAGAAGCCTTAATCATATTTCCAACTATTATATTCAGTCAGTCAGTTAAGTGCCATACGTGATACACGCTTGGGTGATCATGTCTCGAAAGAGACAGACTGACTGGGCAGAATTTCCGCAGTAGATTGCCATTATTTTTTGCAATAGGACTGGTTACCAACTAAAGCTATGAACCCAATCTGTTCTAGAGAGACCTAGCTGGAAAGATAAGGTTTAATAGCTATAGTTGGAGGGAGAAAAGACAGATTAATATGTGTTCCAAGGGTATTTGTGCGTAAGTGAATGCTGCGAATTTAACTGGGATTTGAACTTGGCTTTCCGACTTCTTGTTTTCAGTTGATATCTACTGCACCGGAACGCACATCCCCGGAAGAACAAACGTAGCATAAAACTAAATCATTGTATAAATAAGAGGCAAGTTTTAAGTAAATATAAACACATCTACTGTGAGCATATACCCAACTGCATACACGTGGATACGAAAGAATCTACGCTAAAAACACAAACAAAAATATTTAGTAGATGATACATGATCTAGTAAAAATTTAGTAGTGAAAAGTGCTAAACAATATTAAAAGATTCAGAGCCCTTATGTCTATTCTACCTTCAAGATTGTTTAGCATTGTTCATTCAATATTCAATTAATCGAGTGATCAGGTCAAACAGACAGAGTGAAGGTTATGTTGAAAGCGTCTTGTCGAGGAAAAAGAGATGCTTCCTGTCTTTGCAAGGTTCTCTGTTTAGCTTCTACTGAAATGTAATAAAAGTTCGGTAGCAAGGATTACAGGAAATTAATGTATAATAAGTAACTTTCTCTCATTTACTACCTTCCCTTCTCACTGACACATGTCTGTCTTTATTCTTTCTCACGTTTTCTCATTCTCCTAGTCTATCGTTTTTATGCTTTTTCTTTTGACAGATACTCTTTATTTCACATTCATCCGACTAGTTTTAATCTCTTGTATTGACAGAATTTATGCTGTCTCTTAAAAGTCTGAGAATGTGTTTTAGAAAAGACACATTCTGATCAATAATAGAAACAGGTATTGTAATCATTTTGACAAATCTGGTTTCTTCGAAAAAATATTTTCGGGGAAAATTCTTATAAATTGTAAGCTACACTAACACAACAACTAAAATTGATAGTCAATGTATCTGAAAATAAAAAAATAATAACATAACCAGGATGTTGATTTTATTTCCACACTATTTTAAAAAAAAGTCTAGAAAGGAACCGTTAATTGACAGGAACCCTTAGTAGAAATGCACCCTTATTAGAAATGAACCTTTACTAGAAATGCACCCTTACTAAAAATTAACCCTTACTAGAAAAAGAACCATTACTAGATAGTGAACTTGAGAAAAGTATTTTCCTGAAAAAATATATAGAAAATAAAGATTTTATCAATTCTAACCGACAATAACAGAACAACTTAAATAGCCTCGTTATATCAAGATTGAGACTTTCATAAAGTTGTAATGCATGACGTTAAAATAGTTCCGAAGAATCTCAACTATGAGCTGTATATAGCTGCTTTCTCAGGTCAATGGCCCCACCCCCCAAAAAGTGAATAAAGCAAGTGGGTCATAGAGAAGACCCAGCTTCTTCAATATTTGATAAATGGTCCTACAGAATCAAAATCAAAGAACTCTAACACTTAATAGAAGCAGCACCAACTGGGAAAATATAATGGCGGCAATAAGTAAAGTGTAGATAACATGTTGATTGTTTTGTTTTCGTGGCATATCAATCTCGGCGTGTCATTTATTGCCAACTAAATTTTATTTATTTATTGTTGGTAATATCTTTTTCTTTCAACAATTTATTTATAAATAAAGGCTAATATCAACAAGCACGCCGAAAACGCAGTCGACTTTTGAAAGCTGCCATCATGGAGGCATTCGCTGCTTTGGACAAGGACATAGTTGCCAAAGCGAGTGACTCATTTCGCTCATGCCTTGAGATGGTGGTCGCCGTTGAAGGAGATTACATTGAAAAATAATGTAGTATGTAACTTCTAACTGTTGCTAAATATACTTTCGGGTCTATGGATAAACAATATTTGTTTTTATTACCTATTTCGTTTCCTTTTTGTCAAGTGTCGGATTTCGCTGCAACACCCTGTGTGTGTACGTGTGGTGTAAAAAATGCAGGTCTGGATAATGTAATCGGTGATATGAGTTCAAGTTCCAGGCTAGTCAATTGCGTTTAATTTTGCTCTAGTGAAAATAACTAATATGATTTTCCTATCAGCTAAGATTTAAATAATAGTGTAGACAGAGCACACTGGCATCTAGTCTTAGAGAAAGAAAACTCTAAATTTCAAATTGTAAATGTGAAACAACTTTTATATCTTTCCAACAAATTTATAGCAATTCTCAAATAAAATGTGTGTCATGAACTCCCAGGTGCTTTAGAGAGAATGAATAAAAATAAAGAAAAAATAATTATTTATATATTAAAAATAGATTCCATTCAAAAAGCGAAATAAATCTTCCAGAATCTAAGAAATATATATAAAGCAATTGGAATAGCCCTCTAGATCAACCGATTTCTTTTTACGACTAATCAATCCTTTGCAGCTTATTTAAAGCAAGAAAATATTTTTAAAGCATAAGACATTTAGAGGAGGATAAAAGTAATTTACTGATAAAAGTCGTTATAATTAACCTATAAATGGGGAAGAAGAGGTGGATTCATACATCTTCTAAAGGTTATTTACGCATAAATAAATATAATAAACCCGACTGGAATTAGAATTTGGCTCTCTGCTTTTCAATTCTCAGCCGTTATTAATCACATCATCCGTCAACCCAAGCATACATGGCATCAACAGCGGTCACTCATCTACTATCAAAGTTGCTTCACGTCGGTAACCTTTTTTTTTTTTTTTTTTTTTTTTTTTTAATCATCTCACCCCAAGCAAGGCATTCCACTGCCACTATTGCGCATGGGGCTACATAGGGGAAGGTAAAGAGAAGGAGTGGATAGACATAGGGAATGTCAGGAGAAAGGTGATAGATGAGTAAGGATAGCGAGGATGAGTGTCGGGCAGATGGGAAGAGTGTTTGATAGAATGGGAGCATGTTAGTGTGTTAGGAGGTGTCTATTGACCTTACATTTAAACTCCTGGAGATTGTAGCCGTCGGGGAAGCAATCGTTTGGAAGAGAATTCCACAGTCGGGAAGTGCGAGGAAAGAAACTGTTGGAGTAGAAGTTACGGCTGCATTTTATCTGTTTCACTGTAAAAGGGTGGGATCTAGTTGCTAATCTAGTATCTCGTGCAAATTCGTATTTAGGGGGCACCAGTGATCTAAGTTCATCGGAGCAGAAGCCGTGAAACCGTATCAGAACTGATGTTTCAACTCGATAGAGCCGGAAATGCTTTTAAAAATAAGAGATAGTGATAAAGTTTGATATTATCCTCTCTTTTATAATAAATACCATTGCGTATTTATTTGCTTTATATATATATAATATATATAATTTTGAAAATCGCCTGAAGACACCACTTATGGTAGAAACCTAGGTCGCGTATTAACTCGTTTACAAATGAAAAATATTCAAAAACTCTACAATATAATTGTATTGAACACTTTTTAAACAAATGTGCACTGGTCTAATCTTATTATGACCAGAAACTAAGTATTTAAACAATCAATATATATATGTGTATAACAGCACGAAACAAGGTAAATTTCATACTTACAGGCATTTTAAAGATGGATGAATAAAAAAAATAAAGAAATACGAAAAAGACTGACCGGTTTCAATCCCAATCTTCATCAGGGTCAACTGAGACTTTTAATTCATCAATATTTTAAAATATTGGTAATTATGTGGAGTTCAAGTTAACAATCTCTCTGAGGGGGTCCTTGATTTAATATGCAACGACTCCGACGCCTGTAAGTGAAACATTGAGTGTGTATCAGACGTTCACAGTGAACTGGTCCACACTGAAGTCAGTCACACAATTTCATTATTTATTGTACAGAAGTACAAATGTAGCACAAGGCCTAATACGGGGATGGGGAAGGCTGGTCTTCAACTGTCCTAATTTAACTTAGCTATTCACTTTCGTTGACCCTGACACGCTTACAATAAACCTTTCACCATAATACCACATTTTTACTTACCAATCTTACCACGTCCACCATAATACCTCAGGTTCTCTATGTAGTCCTACTTAACTCCCATATATACAATTTTCAGTGAAGGGCATGGGCAGAAAAAACAACATTTAAAATTCCCCAATGATTTTATACAATGAAAATAAGATATGTACAGGACAGTCACACAATTTCTGCTATTTATGGCAACGAAAAGAAAATTAATAGCGAGCATCAGGAAGAGAAAACTGAAGTTCCTGGAACATGCAATAAGGAAGGACGGCTTGGAGAACCTGATACTGACCGGCCAGCTACAAGGAAAATAAGACAGAGGAAGGCTGCGGATAATATATTTGAAGGGCCTGATTAGGTGGATGACGGAACGGGGCTTGGGGGGGGGGTGTAACAGAAGAAAACATACTAAAAGTCATCAGGGATAGGGAGACGTGGAGAACCATAATCGCCTACGTCCTGAAGGGACAGAGCACATAGAAGAAGATCAGAATGGCACGTGTTGTTTAATTCTGCAATCTAAATTTCTAGAACGGTTAGTGCTTGTTTTTTCTCTGCTCAGATTAGAGTTCATTTCAGCACTTATTCTGCTTTTCCGTCTATGCGAAAAGACTTACATCTTCCACATCATATTTCTCGTTGTTTATAAGTTCATTTGTAGTTGTAATAATGACTACATATGAAGGACGTCACAACGCTGAGCTTGTGATAATTCTGCATTTGGTTGCAATAGTGTAAGTTAATGGAGTTATGTTTATTTTAACGTACACTATTATTATTTTTAATATTATCAATATTGTTAGAAATATTCTTAAATTTATTCAGATACATTTTAATTTGTTGATCAATGACGGAGTTAGGAAATCCACTGTTAACAAGTGTTTGTTTAATATGTGCTATTCTTTATAGAATAGTATAAGTTAATACTGTTATGTTTATTTTGACGTAAACTATTATTATTTTTAATATTACCAATATTGTTAGAAGTATTCTGAATTTTATTGAGATACATTTTAATTTGTTGATCAATGACGAAATTAGGAAATCCATTGTTAACAAATGTTTGTTTAATATGTGTAATTTTTACTGAATATGGATTTGGAAGATATCATTTCTGTGCGTTGAATTAAGCTTTTTATAACAGTTACCTTATACCGTTAAGGGAATTCACTATTATAATTAAAAAGACACGAGTTTATGCTAGTTGGTTTCCTATATAGAGAAGTAGTAAAATTATGTGTGCTGAAATCATTAATTAGATCAAGGAATGAAATGTTATTATTAATATTATGTTCTAATGTAAATTTTTTTTTAGCTAAAATGAAAATGTCATCTATGTATCTTACATATATAGGGTTTAATGTCATCTATTTGTATTACATATATAGGGGGTGTATTAGTGTCATTAATATTTTATTTTCCAAATGTGCCATGTAATAATTAGAAAAAGGGGACCTAAATGATATCTCATCGCAATACCATCTATTTGAATATAAATATTACCTACGGGGTCATGATAAGCTACTTGAGTGGTGCATGCTAATAATAATTTTTTCTAAATAGTTGGTTTAATATTGATTGGTGAGGGAGTAGCATGATTATATAAATTATAGATAATGTTGCTTAACAATATATATATATATATATATATATATATATATATATATAAGTACGTATATTTTGGCAGCATCTTTTCTTTAAACAAGTTGTGTTAAACGATAGCGGCAACACGGTCTTATATATTTTCTTTTGAATGTTTTAAACGTATTTTTACGGCTTTTAAAATCTTTAACAACCAAGCAATCCATATAATTCACGCATCTGTGTGAGCACATATCTTCACGTGTGCATGTTGCTGACATTATTACTACCTTTGAATTTAAAAAAAATCATAACATTTATTTATTTTCTTTTAAAATGTTGTAACACTTTTCTTGCGACAAAGCATTATTTGATTTTTAAACTGTAATATAGTCCCTGATGATGAACGATGACGTACTAGGACAATCTTTCGACTATTTTTATACAAATATATTTCGGAAATAAAAAGCCTATCAAAAATTATGAAAAAAATCAATAGAAAATATATAAGACTATTTGGTCTCTATTATTTAACACAACTTGTTTAATATATATATATATATATGTGTGTGTGTGTGTGTTATGATATTCCTAAACAAAAGCGAACTGTTGAATGAAAGAACGGAAGTTATGACTAAGTGTAACCATACTAAAAATACCTCTTACGTTCATACAACCATCGATGAAAACGTCATAATTCCTTGTTATTTTAAAGAATTGCGCGTTCAAAAATTCCCTGCCACGTGAGCGTTAAAAAACAAACACCGTTACGTGAGTGTTCTTAAATAAAAATAAAACAGTAAACGATAAAATCAGTTACCGCAAATCGCCTGAAGACACAATTTATGGTAGAAGCCTAGGTCGCGTAATAACTTGTTTACAAATGGAAAATATTCAAAATTTCTACAATATAATTGTTTTGAACACTTTTTAATATAAATGTTCAATAGCCTAATCTTATTATGACCAGAAACTAAGTAATTAAACAATCAATTAATATATATATATATATATATATATATATATATATATATATATATATATATATATATTCTAATAGCCGCTCAGTAGGTAAATTGTTTCATATTTTCGGACGAGTTCATGTACGGTTCGCCTCTAAATTGAAAGTGGCTCTGATTGTCGCCAATCAGAAGCATACGGTGGGGGCGCTAGAGGGTGTATATATATATATATAGAGAGAGAGAGTATATATATATATATATATATATACACACACACTCGCTCTCTCTCTCTCTCTCTCTATATATATATATATATATACTCTCTCTCTCTCTATATATATATATACACACTCTCTCTCTATATATATATATATACTCTCTCTCTCTCTCTCTCTATATATATATATATATATATATATACACTCAATATATATATATACACTATATATATAGAGGGTATATATATATATACTCTCAGGGTTGAATGATCTGTAATGAAATAGCTGAATATTTGTACCATCGTTTTTGACGGCAGGGTGCACTCGTATCTTACATTGTTTGTGTTAGTAAATTATCGTTGATCTTCTCCCAGATGAAGAAAAGATTTCGGGCAACAAAGACATGCTTCTACAAAAAATATAAGATTAGCGCCAGGAAATCTGAATAAAAATTCCATCGAGTATCCCTTTTTCTATGAAAAGTTAATCTGTAAGTAACATAATTTTTATTTGCATTTTTCTAGGGAGCAGCAAAATTACTCCTTGTCATCTCGGAATCTCAAAATACATAGGTGTCCTCAGAGCTGATATGGAAGATAACGTCAAAACGAGTGCTTAATCGAACTATAAAGAATGTTAATTAGTGTGATTACATAAGCATGACGTGAACCTTTCCAAAATTAAGATATGCACACAAGACAACCTGATGACAAAAATTTATATATAGTTTCTCTTCAAAAGTATTGCAACAGAAAGAACAATATCTTTATTTCTTGTCATCCACTGAAGACATCAGAACAAAAGATTAATGTGATTCAGGTGTTCGAAACTTCAATTTTTATTACCTGTTATTTAAATTTAGATGTTTTAAATAACTTAGGACATATCACTTTTTGTTTGAACCCACCCATTCATCAAGCGAGTAAAACTCTTAGAACACCTGGCCGACAAGTGTTTCCTGTTGCTCAGCTGTTGTCTTTTAGATTGATGGTTTAAACATTAAATAACTCAGATTAACTACTTTTTCTTTTAGCTTCTGTTTTTACCTGTAAATACGGCATTTTTTATTAAAAGGATAAAACGACATGAAGAAGAAAGAGCAGTTAACGGAAGTAAATCAGGCTCTTTTGAAGCTGAGAAAAGAAGGATAATCAATCACAGTCAGTGGACAAACATATGAATCATTAGAATACGTGATAATTTTTCTTGGTTTATGTTATGTTGTGTGACGAATTTTGGTAGTCACCTCCGCGTAAATTCGAAGTAATTTAAAGCATCTTGGTCGCCACTGTTATGTCGCCAAGTATAAATGAATAACTCAACAACAGAATCAGAATATAAGTTGTATTCCGCGGAAAGACGGTTAGTATGTGCAGAAGTGATTAGTAATATTTACAATAGAAAAGATACAAGAGTCCAATCCGTG
The DNA here is from genome assembly GCA_037127315.1 of Ascarosepion bandense. Classification (NCBI taxonomy): domain Eukaryota; kingdom Metazoa; phylum Mollusca; class Cephalopoda; order Sepiida; family Sepiidae; genus Ascarosepion; species Ascarosepion bandense. Next base: position 205,879 of record JBBBDQ010000583.1, on the reverse strand, counting down.
GTAAGACGTGTGTATACGTGATTACTTCCGGTACGCCACCGGAAGTGTGACTAACTCTCCAGTGACTCTCAAGTGACTCTCTCCGACTCTGCACTACTGTATTTACTAGCCTTCCCACGTAGGCTGGATGTGACACATGGTCATTTTATTGTGGGTATTCCCGGCCATATAGGCGGGCCAAAAATGTCTGTCTGTTTTTGCCCAGTCGTGGTTCTACCCTTCGGCGGAACCACGACTGGGTTATTGCTCTCTGCTCGGAAGCAGAGAGCGCCTTCTACCAGAAGGCAGAGATCTGACAGTGTCGTAGAATCGTCAGTCTACTGACTCTGCACTAGAGAATCCACCATTGCTATATATAGCAATGGGAACAGTCCATTTGTAGTCAAATAGGAGCGGCGCCCTAACAGTTTAGTTGCACAATATGACTTTAACACATCACTCAATAAATCCCGAGCCTAACTAATAAAACAACCTTTAGGCAAAATTCGACTTTGTTCATCAGCATTGTCTCCGTCTGCGTGATACACTGATTCCGACGCTTCTCTAACAATTGGATACTTTTTCTAGTACGATTTGTCTTTGGCCTCAAAATACGCCTCCCTTTCCGATATCACTTTTTTATTGGAGCCAAATCTCTTTCCCTGGAACATTCTCTTGAAGTCTGCAAACAGCCAGTAGTCGCTTGAAGCCAGTAGTTGCTGGAAGCCAGATCTTAAAAAGAAAGTGGATGCAAATGAAATTTGAAGTGCAATTCATGTAGTTTTGTCATCGTTGCGATCGACTTGTGACATGGTGCGTTGTCTTGGTAAAAGTTGACTTTTTAATTCTTCATTTTTGGCCCTTTTGTGGCGATTCTTCCTTTAAACGCACCAATAATACGATATAATGTTCGCTATCGATGGTTCTTTCTTTCTCAAGGTAATCGATGAACAAAATATCTTGCGCATTCCAAAATACGGAGGCCCTTTTGATCCAATCTTCTCCCAAAAGTGAATAAAAACGATTTCTTGAAAATAAAGCGATTTGTAAATTGCCGCATAACTGCGATTTGTAAATTGTCTCGTAATGAATGCACTTGTGATAAATTAACCAATCACTATTTGATAAAGCTGAGGTCGTATGTATGAATGTAAGTTGATGCGTACGTTAGGAGGTTCCACATGATCATCATCTGGATTGTATGTAAATTCAGGTTTGGCGTTAGGAGTAACAGAAGGGAGATAATTTTTGTTTCAATCTACCTTTGTTGTTGTATCTGCAGTTCCAACAACTGCTGAATTTATTATTGTTTTTGTTTCTGTTGTTGTTTTCTTTTACCACAGAAGCCAATATTTTTCTCCATATTTGAGGAATGTCTTTTCTCTTTTTTACACAAGAAGGGAATACTTAAACCGATTTTGTTCAATTCTAAACGTCACTTTTATCTTTTGCACCGAAGCACCAAGTATTTTCTCAACTTGTTATCCTTCAGTATAACATTCTATATTTTAGTAACTCCAACTATAACACGTATGTATTTCGATTTCTCGTCACTCTTGTTATAATTCGTATGAATATATGTCCTCGTCAATACTATTACAACTAGTTTTCTAGCGTTCATATTATAAAGCGTTCCTGAGAAACTCGCCATGACATCTGTAAGAAATACTCCCGAGACTGACTCCAAATATTTTAGATTCACTAGAATTCGTGATTCAAGCGTCGAGACTACAGTATTTACATCATTCAGATATTGTTGTACGACGAATCGGCCGTTGTAATCCCCGGTCTTCTTCAGGTGCTAGAAATATCGAACCGAACCCTTTATTACAATCACTGATGTATATGAACTCTACTCCTTGCGTAGTAGTGCCTCTTTTGGTAGTCATGAATTACTTCCCAATAACCCTGTAAGTTACTTGTTCACCACTGCTGTAGCCTGGTATTGAACTCACAACGCTTTGGGTCAAGTCACAGGAACTAACCAACGTCTATATCCACTGGAGAAGAATAACTGAATTTATGGGACTAATGTAAATGCTGTAAACACTACCTCATGTCAGAAATAGAGACAAGCGTCTAGGTGTGGTATTTATATTACAACATAACATAAGAAACATATTTATTCTTTCTTCATGAATTTTTAATGTGACGTCGAACAATTTTTGAATTGATGTGTTTTATATAAAATCCAATTGAGGGACTACTTGCCTTACGAGTTCAAAAAGGGCTCGTCATCTTCAAAAGCAACGAGAAATATTTGCAATATGGGAATCAAATCTAAAGTGACAGAAAATGTCTATGGTGGCGTTACATAGTTTCAGTTGAAGAATCTTAACCTCAAAGATTCTGCTCTTTCGGGATAACTAACTTCAATCGGTAATCAAACACTCCGAACTGGGATTGAAGGAAATCGTAAATTGACAGCTCGAGAAATAGGACAAAGGTTCAATGAATTATATACAACAATGAAAAACCCTACCTCCATGAACTCAATAAAATTGTCAAAACTTGGCCAGATGTTTCATGTGCTCTGACAGGTTCTTACTTTAATAAGAGAGTCAACAGCAGTTATTAAGGACTCGGCGTGCTACCAAACCATAGAAAGGATTGCCACTAACGCTAAGTGGCTTCTTTTAAAACTTACACAATTTAACAAAAGCGACAACAGTTACAAGCCCGACAAAAAACCAGAAGCAGAACTAGTAACACAATAATTCAAATAAAATAAGTCACTAACTGGAAAACTAACCATACTTTTATGATTTTTTTAAATAGTCATATCTCTTTAAGCAAGGCAGTTTACTGCCACTGGTGCGAAAGGGGTTACATAGGAGGAAAATTATGAGAAAGAGTGATAAGTTATAGGGGGTGTCAGGAAGTGGGTAAGAGAAACACCAGAATGTTGATAGGTGTGGAGTGAACTGAGAAAGAAGCATGTGAGAGAGGATAAAAGTTAGTGAGATAGGAGATGACTATTGACTTTACATTTAAATTTGGAGAGATTGTAGCTGTTGGGAAGCAAGTAAGCGGAAGGAAATTTAACAGGCAGGAAGTGCGAGAGAAGAGACCGGAGAAGTAGACGTTGCGTTTACATTTTATTGGTTTCACATAAAAAGTGGGAGCTAGTTGCTAATCTTGTTGCTCGAGTAAATTTATACATAGTGGGCACTAGTGAGCTAAGTTCATCATATCAGAAGCCCAAGATCTGGGGTAGTTCCGGTGTACGTTCTCGTGTGAACTGAAAGTAAATTAATGTCACGGCGAGAAAAGCAACTACGAATCCTGTTTCCATATACTGACTTTTTATATTCACGAATTTACCGTGCACTATCTAGGCCATAGATTGATAGCATCTCGGACACCTTCGCTTCTACTTAACTTTTCTTTCCAATACACTAACGTACCAGATCATACCTCCTCACAGTAACATCTACTTCTACCTCCGATTTTCTATACATCTAGTTTTAACTGTCTCAATCTAGTCATTACTTCTGCTGGTTCACTCTTTCCGTCTCTCTGTCAATCACTGTATTATGACACAAGCTCTCTGAAACTGTCTCTCTATATTTCAAAAGTCGACGCATTAACCCCCACTAACGCCCGGCCTGTTATTGAGTTTCTTTAACTGTGACTCTGGCTATATAAGGTAATAACCGGAATGTCTTTACTTTCTGGCCATTTTGTACCTGATTCTGAGAGTTTCCAATTATTTATTTTTAAAAGAATGAATCCCGAGCAAGCCAGTAAAGCAGCCTTAAGAAATTTCTGGGTGTGGAAGAATTAGAAATCAGAAACATTACTAAGGTTCTAAAGCAACAGAAGAATAATCAAAATGGCAGTAGAAATCGATTAAATTTTCATTTAAATCTTTGAAGATTAACGTTGACTCGAACCCGTAGAGTTGAGAGATATTTCCACAGCTGAATGATCAAAAAACATAATGTTAGCATAGAACTTACGATCATAACTTGAAAATTGATCAAACCTTGTTGTTAGCATACTTCTTCTTCTTCTATGTGACCTGTTCCTCCAGGACGTAGGCGAACATGGCTTCCAACGTTTCCTTCTCCCTGGTGACTTTGAGCACGCCTTCTCCTGTTACACCATGCAATCCTCGTTCCGTCATCCACCTGATTAGGTCCTTCAAATATGTTATCCTTTGCTTTCCCCTGTCTCCTTTTCCCTTTATCTGGCTTGTTAGTATCCGATTCTCCAAGCCCTCCTTCCGCATTGCGTGTCCCAGGAAATTCAGCTGTCTCTTCCTGATGCTCCGTATAAATTTCCTTTTTGTTTCCATCATTTCCAAGACCTCATTATTGTTCACATGCTCGATCCATGATATTCGCAGCATCCTTCTGTAGAACCACATTTCAGTCGCTTCAAGTTTTTCTTTCATCTTTCATGATATTGTCCAGCATTCACTGCCATAGTGAAGGACGGACAGCAGGTAGCAATCCACTACTCTCTTCCTTGTTTCTAGCGAAATCGTCCTGTTTCTTAATACCTTACTCAACTTCTGGAATGCTTCCTTTGCCATGCCAATTCGCTTTCGCAGCTCTGTGCCGCACTTTCCGTCTTCTGTATAACAGTTACCAGGTATTTAAATTTTTATACCTGCTTGATTCTAGTATCTCCGACCTGTATTTAGCATATTGGGCTGCCCTTTTTACTTATGACCATGCCTTCGATTTTCCTGTAGTTTATTTCTAGTCCTTTCTTGTTACAATCTTTAGCTACTTTCTGTAGGAGGTCTTGTAGTTTCCTTCCTGTGTCTGCTATCAGCAGTATATCATGCTTGTTAACTCGACAAAAGATGATTTGTTAATTTTAACACCTCCAAAACAAAGATGATCTCTATTAATCATCTGAGAGACCCGTTTCTCCCTTCCATTTGAATGTCTGAAGCTAACTTCCAGAATGGAAACACATTGCACCTCTTCGGGCTAACATTCTCGGCTGATAAGAAGTTGAAAGATTATATTGAATCTATTGCTACTTCAGCTGCGAAGAAAATTGATTTACTTAGGTACCTCCATGAAATCGCTGCATAGCATGAAGGAAAACTGCCCCAAACTAATGAAAAACAGTTTTATCGGCAAAATGTCTATATTATCATTAAGAGGATAGATCAAAATATTTTTTAATTGGTTTTTAAAATATTTTAATTATTTATAACAGGTTCGAAATTTTGGTAGAAAATCTTTTTTTTTTAGTCAGTGCGAGACCTAAATTGACGCATGGTTTATGACGTAAAAAAAGCATAATATTACGCAATGCACTTTTCGGACCGTGAAAGTTACATTAATTTGGAAATTCTTGCAAAAATCGAATAATGGTCGGATTTTGATGAAAGTTTCAGTACTTATTCATAATTGACGAAGATCAATTTTGAAAATATTATTTTTAGAAAATATTGATAAAAATACTTTTTTTTACGTATGTTACCCACCACACTAATTAATTTCCAGAAATGTCTAAAAATTCGACATTGATCCTCAATAAACTTAATATAATTAAATTCAGGAGTCATTAAGTAATGCTAATCAATTGTCTTTTTTCTTCAATATTAGCCTTCTTTTTAAAAATGATTTAGCCGATGGATTTTTTAAATAATTAAAACATTTTAATTATGTGCATTTTAATTATCCGTATGTTCTATGTACAGGTGGCCGTATGTAATATTTATAATTAAAAGGTCACGTGATTTAAGGGTTGTTTTCCTTTACATGAAAAAATAAAATTTATACCAAATTCATCTTCCATACTTGGCAATTTTGCCCGGCTACTGTAAATCATATCAATTATCGCCTCTTAGTAAGGTGATGACTGATGTGATAACAAGGATACCGTAATTGAGAAACGCTTTTTTAAATATTTCAGGCAGTAATCAAGTAATTCTTGTTACAATTCAACTTAAAGTAAGTTTAAATTCGGTAATTAGGAAAAAATAATGTGTCAGCAATTGCATTTTATTTTTGAATAATTTTCTAAAACCGAGAATTGGCTTCTGTTTACAATCGATGAAAAATGGCGGAAAGTTTGAAATTTTAAAAACCTTTTTAAACCTAAATCAATTTTTGATTCCAAACAATATAATTTCGATTTGAAATACACCAGGGTATTATGCCTACTGTAATTAGTAAATTTAATCTCTTGGCATTGCTTCTACATATGATCTCGTGCTTTCCCTATAAATTTATAGATTCTTTATAAAATTCAAAGAAAAATCAGTAATTTTATTGGCCTTGACATAGCATCTCAGTTTCAGTTGCCATAAAGTTTCTTCCCTGGAACTTTTCTATAGATACTTTCATGCACGTTTGAACCATTCGCTAGACACTATGAATTTAAACTCAGTATTAAGCTAACAAATGTTATCTCCAGAATCTGCCTGACATATCTATATGCCTACATTTTGACCATGCTTAGAACGTTGCTACTACAAATGGTCTGGTGATTCTTTATAAAATTCAAAGAAGAATCAGCAATATTATTGGTCTTGACCTAGCATCTCGGTTTCAGTCGCCATAAAATTTCTTCCCTGGAACTTTATATACTTTCATGTACGTTTGAACTCTTTGCTAGAGAACGTAAACTCTATGAATTTAAGTACAGTATAAAAAGACAGAAAGAGGCGTAAGACAAGGATGTGTCTTTTCACCGGTTCTGTTCAACTTGTACAGCGAGAATATTTTGAGGACCCTAGAAGTTATGCCTGGATTCGTAATCGGAGGCCACAATTTAAACAACCTAAGGTACGCAGATGATACAGTGCTGATAGCAGACACAGGAAGGAAACTACAAGACCTCCTACATGTATAATTTTGTGCTGTCCCAACGGATAAGCTCAAAGTCCTTGCAATGTCATCCACTGTCACCCTTCTCTCAGACTGAATGAGGTCATTGAGTGATTCGATCACCTCAGGAGACTTCACTTCTGTAAGCCTCCCAGGCTTGTCTTCATATTGAACACTGCTCCGGCATTCTTAAAACAATTTAGCCCACTTGTAGACGTTTTTTGGCTGAAACAAGTGGAACCATACACAGATGACATTCTTCTGTAAATTTCAACTAGTTTGCACCCTTCAGCAACCAAAAACTAAATAACTGGCCTCTGTTAAATCCTAGAGTATCTTTGTTAATCTCTAAAACTCTCAAAGTCTTTTTCAATCTTCAGAAAATTTAAATCCCGTTGAAAAAGAAGTAAAATAGGAAAAGAAAAAAGTAAGTTTCTATCTGTATTAAAAGTTCTTATACCAAAAAATCCACCTTATTTATTGAATGACCCTCGTAGAAGTTCTTATAGCAAAAACTTCACCTTATTTATTGAATGACCCTCGTAGAAGTTCTTATACCAAAAACTTCACCTTATTTATTGAATGACCCTCGTAGAAGTTCTCATACCAAAAACTTCACCTTATTTATTGAATGACCCTCGTAGAAGTTCTCATACCAAAAACTTCACCTTATTTATTGAATGACCCTCTTAGAAGTCCTTATACCAAAAAAATCACCTTATTTATTGAATGACCCTCGTAGAAGTTCTTATACCAAAAAATCCACCTTATTTATTGAATGACCCTCGTAGAAGTTCTCATACCAAAAACTTCACCTTATTTATTGAATGACCCTCTTAGAAGTCCTTATACCAAAAAAATCACCTTATTTATTGAATGACCCTCGTATCAGGTCTGCATGCTTTGTTGAGAGGCAGATAGGTGATAGCAATTTTGAAGCAGTACACTTATTGTTATAGTACCCTCTTACGAGGAATGAACTCTTCCTCTTGTTATATATAAATTACCTGCGTGACTACCGGAGAGCAGTTAAGAGCAGTTAAAAAGTGCCGTTAACAGCAGTTGACGTCAGCTACTATTCATGCAATAAGCAGCGTAATAATATGTTCCAGCTTACTTATTTCTATATTACTTATTTCTAGTTACTTATTAATAACACTTCCTTTGAATATATTGTTTCTTGTTATACTAATACACTGTTTTGGACCTATTTTCTTGCTCCGTGTCTTACTTCCGACACAAACTGGTCACTACAACTTTTCGGCAAAGTTTCGCCACAGCTCCATAACAAATTGGCTGCGAAGTTCCACAACACTTATACGCAATATTTTGCAAAAAATGCTGGAAGTATGACCAGCTAATCCTGTTGTATATGGAAGTACCTGACATAGTCAACTATACCACATCCCTACAAGAAATAGGTTAGACCAAAAATTGAGTATTGTTGCCATAGTTGGTCAATCGTCACTTTTGCAGGTTTGACAGAATTCACTGTCTCTTCCATGGCCTTGTGGTTGATTACTTATTTTCTATTTTTTTAAACATTTCACCCTAAGCAAGGTGGTATCGCCTCTGATATGTAGCAGGCTACATAAGAGATTTAAAGTTTAGATAGGGGGAGAGTGAACACAAAGACGAACCAGATACAGAGGGTGAAAGAAAAAGGAGAAGATAAGAATGTGAACATAGGAATGAAAACAGTTTCGAAGGTAGAGAGAAAGAAAAAGAACAAGATACACGGGGTGATGTGGAAAGGGCTGTAGTTAAGTAGTTTGTAAGAGATGGGAATTGATTTTGCATTCAAATTTATGGAGGTTGTAGCCGTCAGGAAAGCAAGTATATGGAATGGAGTTCCACAGGCGGGAACAGAAACTACTGGAGTATAAGTGTCGCCTGCATTTGGTAGATCTAACTATAAAATGGTGGGACCTTGTTGCCAGTCTGTTTACCCGAGTAAATTCTTAGGGAGGGAACACCAGTAACCTAAGTTCATCAGATCAGAAGCCATGAAAATCCTGTGTCTTTTTCTCTACAGACTCAACGAGGAAAATGCAGTTGTCTTCATAAAGTTGTAGAAAGCAATAGAAAAAAATTCGTAAATATTTAGCAGTAAGTGGTAGGTAAAAGAAAAGGATGCTTTAGAAAAGCGGAACCGCTTATGTCTAGAAAGGACGTGTTCAGAAAGGACGTGTTGCATAAGGCTTTAAATACTAAAAGTATTTAAAGCCTTATGCAACTTGATTGATTTCTAACAATTTATATCGTGGCAGAATTCTCAGGTATCATGCTACGAAGTTTATATTATTTATACGCAGTATAAATCAATATTACAAATTTGAATTGCCAAGACACTTTTTAATGCATCATTGAATATCTGTTAGTTCGGAACCTTTCAACACACCTTATACTGGCTATTTATCAAAAAAGTATCGGAACTGGTTCAGATTGACGTTCAATTCTTTTGTGCATACACATAATGTTTTAACTATCTCACTCATTTCCCTTGATAGGTATTGTAGTGTTCTTTTTATAACACCATCCTTGATATTTATTGATAATACGACGTACATGAAGTGTGGGTGAAGTATTTTCGGTCAGGCTGAGAAAGTCACACTTCAAAATATTATCTGTTCTATGCATGCAAACCCTTAATTTGAAAGAAAAAAAAGGTCCAATATTAGATAATTTGTTGTTGGGGGAAGGGCTTACCGCTAATCTTTATCTCTTGTATAGTTTGATTCCACAAGAAGAGAGTACTGAATCTCTATGCGATGTCAGTTCTTCAATATGGCAATGAATGCTGGACAATATCCTCAAATATAAAGACAAAAATTGAAGCAACTGAAATGTAGGATGCTGTGGTAATCATGAACCGAACATGTGAGCAATGATGAGCTTTTGAAAACAATATTTTTTATAATCGTGTCGCCCCAAACAAGGCATTTTCTTGCCACTGTTGTGCAGGGGGTTACATAGAATGAAAGGTATGAGAAAGAGTGACAGGTTACAGAGGGTTCCAGGGTAAGATAAGCATGAGAATACTGATAAGAGAGACAGATAGATAGAGAGAGAGAGAGTATGCAATTTAGTGAGACAAGTGATGACTATTGACTTTACATTTGAATTCTTGAAGATTGTAACTGTCGGAAAAGCAAATCAACGGAAGGGAATTCCACAGACGGGAAGTGCGAGAAAAGAAGCTGGTGGGGTAGAATTTGCGTTTACAATTTATCGGTTTAACAGTAAAAGGGTGGCACCTAGTTGATAATATTGTTCCTCGAGTAAAATCATATATAGAGGGTACCATTAAGCTAAGTTAATCGGAGCAGAAGTCGTGAAAGTATTTGCAGAAGAGACACAGAGAAGCCACATTGCGACAGTGAGAAAGCGATTGTATCCTAGCTTACAAGTCAGCATCGATCACAATACAGATTCTCCGTTGAATTTTGTCAAGGACCCCTAGGTGGATAGCAGGAGTAATCGACCAGATATGGCAGCATGGAAACGAAAAAAATAAATACTGAGCATCAGGAAGAGACTGCTGAAGTTTCTGGGACATGCGATGAGGAAGGAGGACTTGGAGAACCTGATACTAACAGGCCAGATAGAAGGAAGGAGAGACAGAGGAAAACAGCGTGTAACGTACTTGACTGGCCTGTGCAGGTGGATGACGGAACGAGGGTTGCGCGGTGTAACAGGAGAAAGCGTGCTGAGAGCCACCAGGGATAGGGAGACGTGGAAAGCCATGATCGCCTACGTCCTGAAAGGACAAGGCCCATAGATGATGATGATGAGTGTTCACTGAATAAATGATGAGATCACATAACCATAGTAATTAATTTATAATTCTTACCTCTCCAGATATTTTGTGAATCTCTATGTTGTGTGACCTCAATATAGTGCTCAACAAACTAGTTTGCAGGTGGTGATAAAAATTTCAATTCTCTAGAAAGAAGGTTTGAACCTCTCTGATATAAATCCGATTGGTTTTATTGTAACATGGTACTGCTACATGTAGTACCCTTCCGCCGAGTGCTGGACTTTGAATAATTGAACCCTCGCGCTCTATAGATAAGCTAAGAAGTGATAAGCATAGAAATAGCTTAGGCGTGACTGAAACAGTATAATATTTTATATTCCCAGTAACCATTATTTGATTTTTTTTACTATAACTGTATTGCCATTCATTCTGCCCAGATCATGAGGTTATTGTTGATTTGTTCGGCCTCGTTTCCATTCCGGGTTTTCTGTGGATGTCAAAATATTAAAACCAGTTTTTCTTGGTTTGAAAAATTCCAACTGTCTCTTTAACGTTCTATGTACAGCTGTTTTTTGTTTCTATTTTCCTTAATGCTTTATTGTTTCTCCCAGGTTTCATCAACGTTCTTCTGTAGGTCTATATCTCTATTAATCTAAGTCTTCTCTTCATTCTTTAGAATTCACTGCAATAAAGAAGGATTAATATTAAAAAGTATTTCAGAACAATTTTTCGATGTTTTCCATGAAATCATTCATTTTTTAAAAATATTTTTGGAAGCATGTTTCATCATTTCAATACAATTTCTTATCTGTGCTAGTTACTTTTCTGAATATTTTTTATGTTGACGTCTCCAATTTGTATCTCACAACTTTTTTGTAACGACCAAACCTATCTTTTTATAATACAATAGATACTTAATCTGAGGTATCATATAAGCTACGGATTTCTCAAAAACCTTGAAATTTACTCGTGCAATCAGACTGGCAACTGGGTCCCACCCATAAACAGTTAGATCAACCAAATGCAGACGACAATTCTAATCCAGTAGCTTCTTTTCTCGCATTTTCCGCCTGTGAAACTCTCTTCCATATTCTTGCTTTCCTGGCGGCTACAACCTTAAGTAATGTAAATGCAATGTCAATACCCATCTCTTATCCACTTGACTCCAGACCTTTCTCCATCACTCTGTATATCTTTTCATTTATCTCTACCTTTGCAACTGTCATCACACCTGTATTCCCATCTGTAAGTGGTTCGTATTTCTCTTTACTCTCCTCCTATCTAATTTTTTCAATTGTGTAGCCCCCTGTGCATCAGTGGCGTTACTGCCTTGCTTGGGGTAAAACGATATTTTAAAACAATATCAGAACTTTTTAGAGTGTAAGCGATTTTAGATGCTTTAGATATTTATTTTATAAGTTTCTTTCTTTTTATTAACTTATAAAAATTTGCCCATTATTTAAAACCGGAACTACCGAGTGTTATTCAGAGTTATAAACAGAGAAGGTTTACCAACGGTAAGAATTCAGAAAGTGACGTTAGGCAAGAATGTAGCATCTCACCAGATTTATCTAACATTTACAGCTAGGAAACATTAAGAGAACTATACATCTTGTCTGGCTTTATTATTGATGAACACAATCTTAACGAGATAAAATATGTACATGATATCACGTTGATAGCAGTACAGGAGTAAAACTACAAGACCTACACAATGTAATGAAGGAAAGTAAGAAGAAAGTTCCAAAAATCAATTCGTATGAAGGTAGACTATGTATATCAAAAGAAAACAAAGCCCAAAATGCGAACCACAAATTGGAGATGTTAAATGCAAACAAATACAAATCTTCGAATATCTGAGAAGTATTTTCAAAGATGAGGGAAGATGCGACACCAAAAAAAAGTATCCCAATTTTAATATCAAACGATGCCTTTTAAAAGATGAAAGTATTAAGAAACAAGCAAAAATAGTTCGAAACAAAGAAAAGAATGCTGAACAGCTGAGTAATATTAAATCTGCCATGGAACAGTGAAGCTAGTAAATTTGACAACAGACAAAGAGAAGGCCTTGACTGAACAGAAATGAAGATATACAGAAGGGTGCTGAGAGCACTATGGTCGGCACGCACAAGCAACGAGGAAGTTTTACGGTAAATGGAAACAAAATATCGTTCATACTTATACATCATCAAAAAGAGGCAGTGGCAAAATTCTATGGAACGTAATAAGAAAAGAAGGCTTGCAGAACTGAATACTCACAAGACATATTGAAGGCAAGAAGGGACATCAGCAAACAGCGAGTAACCTGTTTGTGTAAATAACGTCAAAACAGTGAATAGAAAAGTTTATAAAAAGACACACTTTGCTAAAAACTACAAAGAAATCGATGAAAGCAACACGACAAGAATAAAAAGTAAAAAAGAAAAAAAAGAAGAAAAACAAGATGAAGAAAAAGAAGAAGACAAAAGAAAGAAGAAAAAGAAGAAAAAGAAGAAGAAAACGGAGAAGAAAAAGAAGAAAAAAGAAGACAAAAGTAGAAAAAGAAGAAGAAAAAGAAGAAGAAAAAAGAAGAATATGAAGAAAAAAAGAAGAAAAAAGAACACGCAGAAGAAAAACAAGAAGAAAAAAGAAGAAGAATAAGAAAAATAAGAAAAATAAGAAGGAGAAGCGTCTATAAGAAAGAAATTGTTATAAGGTAAGGCACAAGGAGGCAATAATCAAGCTGTGAAGAAAAAGCAGTCGCACGAATCGGAAGAAGAAGGGATGGGAAGTGGTTTAGGACTGAGACGCATTTTGATTTCATATTTCGATTGTACATTCATGGCTTTGATCTATCGAGCAATTAATTGTTCGATAGAAACACACAATACAGACAGACATAAATAGGATTCGATAGAGCGAAATAGAAAATACATTTTAGTACATATAGGCTTTCCACTGTGTATGAGAAAAAGAAAGAGAGTGGGATATAAAAAAAAGACGGTTGAGGTAAAAAGGAATAGATACATAGATATCAATAAATATATGCAGTGGATATCAGCTCGAAATGTGAAATCGGAGAGTCGAGTTCGAATTCTAGACAGATTCATTGCATTCACTTACGCGCAGACACCTGGGAAAGGTATTCATCCATCTCTTCCCTCCAGCTATTGTTCGAATAACAATACAGATTGGTTTCTATAGCATTGGCTGGCAACCAATCTGCCGCAGAAAAATAATGGCAAACTACTGCGGGAAAATCTTCTGCCCAGTCAGTCAAGTCCCTTTCGAGACATGATCACCAAAGTGTGTATCACGTATGGCACTTAACTGACTGACAGTAAATAAAATCTTAAAATTAACTAGTGTCGTATAGTTTTACACGTTGATATTAACAACTTTCCAACTTTATCTATCTATCTATCTATCTATCTATCTATCTATCTATCTATCTATCTATGTGTCCTTTTCTTTCTTTCTTTCTTTCTTTCTTTCTATCTATCTATCTATCTATCTATCTATCTATCTATCTATCTATCTATCTATCTATCTATCCTTTTCTTTCTTCCTATTTATCTATATTTTTCTTTCTATTTATCTTTTTCTTTCTTTAGTTTTTTCTTTCATTTTTCTTTCTTTCTTTCTATTTTTTCTTTTTCTTTTTCTTTCTTTCTTCTTTACTTTCTTTCTTTTTTTCTATCTGAGTAAATGCATACATTTTTGTGTATGTGTTTGTCCATTATTTTCTCTCGTATAAATTGACAAGAAATTACCTTTACTCATCGATCAAGCCAGACGTGTTTCTATATGTGTGCCGTCTTCTTTCAGTCTCTTTAACATTTTATAAATTTATATTCATATATGAGAAGGAAAGAAGGGAGAATGGCCGTTTAGAAGAAATCACGAAGGAAAGAATAAGATAAGAGAGAATGGAGAATTGTTGTTTATATTTCGCAAATATTGATCCTTTTCGCGTACGGATCAATACAATAGATGAGCATTCAGTAGTATTCGTCGCTTGCCTCTCTTGAAAGTTTTTGGTAATTACCCGGATCAACTGTGTTCAGCCAGAGTTATTGAACCGGTAGCTCACTCGATCAACACACGAACTATTTTGCTTTCAACTAACTTTCCACGTCTTTTTCTACACTCCTACCGGCACAACTTCTGATTATCCGATGTGCAGAGAATATATTCGATCTAATTTCATCTGAGTTAACAAAACCTATGCGTCGTCTTATAGGCCAGTTAAACAGCTGAGTTAACAAAACCTATGCGTCGTCTTATAGGCCAGTTAAACAGTGAGAAATGTTACTTAAAATGTTCAGTTTAAGCAGACTTTACGATAGTTACTCTAACTAGAAGGATACATGGTTTCGATTGTTGTACAACGTTATATAATGAAGTGAAAAAGAATACATAGGATATAAAAAGATTGACTCCAGATAAGAACAAGTAAGAATTTCTATTTATCATTTCACTCCAATCAAGGCAATAAAGCCACTAAGATTCAAGGAGGTTGCTGAGTGCGAGAGAATATGATAAAACTATTAATAATTAGAGAAAAAGAATACATAGGATATAAAAAGATTGACTCAAGATAAGAACAAGCAAGAATTTTTATTTATCATTTCACTCAAATCAAGGCAATAAAGCCACTAAGATCCAAGGAGGTTGCTGCGTGTGAGAGAATATGATAAAACTATTAATAATTAGAGAAAAAGAATACGTAGGATATAAAAAGATTGACTTCAGATAAGAACAAGTAAGAATTTTTATTTATCATTTCTCTCCAATCAAGGCAATAAAGCCACTAAGAGCCAAGGAAGTTGCTGATTGTGAGAGAATATGATAAAACTATTAATAATTAGAGAAAAAGAATACATAGGATATAAAAAGATTGACTCCAGATAAGAACAAGTAAGAATTTTTATTTATCATTTCACTCCAATCAAGGCAATAAAACCACTAAGATCCATGGAGGTTGCTGTGTATGAGAGAATATGATAAAACTATTAATAATTAGAGAAAAAGAATACATAGGATATAAAAAGACTGACTCCAGATTTTATTTTTTTTAATCATTTCACCCCGAGCAAGGCGGAAACGCCACTGATGTGGAGGGGGTTACATAAATCTAAAAAGATTAATTAGAAAAGAGTGAGGAGTACAAACTAGTTAGAAAGGAACAATAGAAAGCAGGTGCGATTACAGATACATAGGTGGAGAGAAAGGGAAGGTTATACAGGGGTGGGGAGAGAGCTAGTGTCCAGTGGTTAGTAGATGAGTATTGACTTTGCATTTAAATTTCTGGAGGTTGTAGTCGTCAGGAAAGCAAGAATACGGGAGCTAGTTCCACAGGCCGGAAGTGCGAGGGAAGAAGCTGCAGGAGTAGAATTGTCGTCTGCATTTGGCTAACCTGACTGTGAATGGGTGGGACCCAGTTGCCAGTCTGGTTGCACGAGTAAACACCTGTTGAGGAGGCAGCAGTGACTTAAGCTCGTCCGAGCAGAAGCCATGAAAGTATTTATAGAACAGACAAAGGGAGGCCACATTTCGACGATGGGGAAGTGGCTGCAGTCGAGCCGCCAGATCAGTACCTATCACACTGCAGACTCTCCTTTGGAGCCTGTCAAGAACACTGAGGAGAACGGCAGGAGCACCTAACCATAAATGGCAGCAGTAGATAAGAACAAGTAAGAATTTTTATTTATCATTTCTCTCCAATCAAGGCAATAAAGCCACTAAGATCCAAGGAGGTTGCTGAGTGTGAGAGAATATGATTAAACTATTAATAATTAGAGAAAATAGCAAAATACACAGGTATTAAGATGAACAGATAACGATTTACATAGCATTCAAATCTTTGAAGAATAAATTTGACTTGAAAGCAAGAAGCTGGAAGAGTGTTCTATAAACGAGAAGTGTGAGAGAAGGAACTGTTAATATAAGACTTACGGCTACATCTAGCAATTTCAACTGTAAAATGATGAAACCTGTTAATCTATTAGTATACTGAAATTCATAGTCTAAGCACTAAGGAGAAAAGCTAGTTACTCCAACTAGATGGATACTTGGTAAGATTGTCGTACGACGTTATATGAAGAAGTAAAAAAGAATATGCAGCATATATAAAGATTGACTCCAGATAAGAACAGGTAGGAATTTTCATTTATCATTTCACTCCAATCAAGGAAATAAAGCCACTAAGATACAATGGGTTACTGAGTGTGAGAGTATATGATAAAACTATTAATGATTAGATAAAACAATAAAATACACAGGTATTAAAAAAGAACAGATAACGATTTACATAGCATTCAAGTTTTTGAAGATTAAAGTTGATTTGAAAGCAAGAAGCTGAAAGAGAGTTCTATAAGCGAGAATTTTGAAGGCTTAAAGTAAAATTTACTAAGTGTCCATTTCACTTTTCCTTGAGTTTCTTTTAATAGTCAAAGCTAGATAGCTAACGATTTCCCTCTTTATGTAAATGCACAAGAGACATGAAGAGTGAAGTAGAGGGAGTTTCGTAGAGAGAGTGAGTGAGTGAGAGAGAGAGAGAGAGAGAGGAGAAGCTTATCACAGACTTTACTGTGGCTAAAATCATCCTTAGCACTTCAAAGAAAAGTTAAAATTTTCAGCCATTGGTGTAAAAATGCCTATTCCTTGTATATTAGACGGAACGCGTGAGAAAGAGAAACGAGTGTATTAAATACTTCCATTACAGGGAGGAAAAATAGAGTTAAAAAGAAATTTACTAAGTTTTGACTAACGTCAGGAGGTCCCCTACTGGTACTGTAGAAAACTTGGGCTGTAAAACAAAAGGGAAACAAATGGATTCAATGCCATGTCAAATATTAGCAAAGTTTAGATACAATTCCTACCTCGTCCGAGTCAATGAAAGTAATAAAGTTTTTTTTTAAACCGTAAAAAATCTTCTCTTTCTATCGTTCGGCTAATGTGGTGGTCGCTTCCGTTAAATTCACAATCTTTTGCCTGTGGTATTCTAAGACGAACTGTGGTCAAATCTATAGGTCCATGTTGTTGTGAATGGCAAGGGTAAAGGGGTAAATAACATGGCCGAAGAAGTAACTTCTTCAACAAAAGGAAAGATAAACGCCTTTATTTATTTTTTTGGGGACAGACAATAAAGGATATGAACATGACAGACAACTTAAAAATTCAAAATTAATCTTAAATTCTTTGACGAATCTCAGCAGCTGACTCCCCCGAAACTCTTGGTCTGATTTTAACCAAAATTGGGTCATTTGACAATCATGGCATAAACTTTTGATGCACACAATAATTTTTTGAATCGATTTAGAGGGTACAGCAGAAATCACCGAAGCACTTAAAATTTACGAACTCATCTCCTCTGGGAAGCCTTATGGGAAGTCAACCAAAATCGTACTTTGATATATTTTTTTTAATTGTATCACCCCGAGAAAGGCGGTAACGCCACTGATGTGCAGAGAGCTATATAAGAGTAAAAATATTAAGTAAAAGAGAGTGAAGAGGAAGAAAAAACAGTTATAAAGGAGCAAGAGTAGGATGGGAAATACAGGTGTGATGACAGTTGCAGAGGTGGAGAGAAAGGAAAGGATATACAGGGCGGTGAAGAAAGAACTAGTGTCAAGTGGTTAAGAGATGAGTATTGACATTGCATTTAAATTTCTGGAGGTTGTAGCCGTCAGGAAAGCAATAATATGGAAGCGAGTTCCACAGGCGGGAAGTGCGAGAAAAGAAGCTTCAGAAGTAGAATTGTCATCTGTATTTGGCTAATCTAACTGTGAATACATGGGACCCAGTTGCCGATCTGGTTGCACGAGTAAACACCTGTTGCAGAGGCACCAGTGACTTAAGTTCGTTGGAGCAGAAGCCATGAAAATATTTATAGAACAGACAAAGGGAGGCCACATCTCGTCGGTGGGGAAGTGGCTGTAGTCGAACCGCCAAGTCGGTACCTATCACATTACTGATTCTTCTTTGGAGCCTGTCAAGAACACTGAGATGAACAGCAGGAGCACCTGACCATATATGGCAGCAGTATTCCATGCACGGACGAATGGTTGATTTGTATATATGCAGGATGGATTCAGGCAGGAAGAACATTCTGGCCCGACACAGTGACCCAACCTTCTTAACAGTGGATTTAGCTATGGACTCAATTTAGTGGTTCCATTTGTGATCAGAAGAGAGGGTCAGGCCGAGGAGGCGCAGTGTATTGCTCTCAGGGAGACTGGCTTGGTCCATGCTTATGGAAGGCAGCAGAGGTTGCCTGTGATGATCGACAGACAACAGCTTGGTCTTAGACGCATTGAAATTAACAAGCCACCTCTTACCCCAATTCACCACACAATGTAGATCCCTCTCAAGGTTAGCAGCAAGATTATGCCGGGCTTGTTACTGATGCGGGAGTAAATTGTGGTGTCATCTGCGTAGATGCCTACTTGGCTCTTGATCTCGTCTGGGAGGTCATTTATGAAAATAAGGAAGAGCGTCGGGCCCAGGATAGAACCCTGAGGGACACCAGCGTTTGTAGTGTAGGAGGTAGAGGCATACCCATTCAAAACGACCTTCATTTTGCGGTTATTTAAAAAAGATTCGATCAGATCAATACGAAAAAATTCTCGAATCAATGTACAGAGTTCATCAAAAGTCAACAAAAAACAAAATTTCGGGTGTTTAGACTTTGAAAAACAGTATCTACTTTAGCATCTACACATCGTTCATTCAACAATCCATTAGAACACTCTCAGGGGCGTGTGTATAATGATAACGTACAAGCTAAAATGTATGCTTCCTTCTACCGAGCTCCCATAGCTCGACGGTAGAATCACCGACTGACACCAATTCGGTCGGGTTTCAATCCTTGGTAAAATGAAATCGGATGTTTAACCGTACTGATGAGCTGTGTGATACAGCGAAACATATCTGTCTGTTGATGACTATATATATATATATATATATACTTAATTATTTATAGGATCCTGTAATGTGTACTGTCTGCAACAGAAATCAAATCTTTTTCGCCTCCGTTGAATTCGATGATCATTGTTACGCAGAACCAATCAAAAAGTTCCACATCCAGTTCGTAAATCTTTTCGCGAACGCAAAGCTTTCTATCTGGAAATAAAAGAAATTGTGTTATCGACTCGACAAAACAAAAGTTCGAGAAAAGAGAGGCGGGAAAGAAATTTGTAAAACGCAAATGGCGAAATTGTCGAAAGTTGGTTGCATTCATGTTTCATTAGACTCGGCCACATTTTAAGTATTAAACACATTGGAGAATACGATTTACTTTTAGAATTTTTTATGGATTTAGTTCAAGTGAATTGTTGTAGTTAGTAAACTGAAGATATTTTGATGCGTTAAAATAGTTCCCCGCATGAACAAATCTTAAAGTTTTCAATTAAATCTCACATTTCTTAATGTACATTTATATATATATTTTTAGTCTTCATAGAATTTTCGCACCAGCAATATTTGGTAGCTTTACATGTAGATCGAAAATCAACATGTTAACTCAATAGTCTAGGACTTGAGACACGATTATGTCGAACCAATGGTTAGTGTAAAGGTCATTAGTTTGCGAGATCAAATCAAATTTTAAAATTTTGGGATCTCTTTCGACGGTAAAATCAGGAATTTCTTCTTATTTCTCACAAATCTGAGATAGATAATAGTGTAACCTGGTTTCTCTAGATTTGGTTAACAAAAATGGGACAGGCTAGCTTCCCAGAGAGTAAAATACTACGCCTCCTTGGCCTTACACTTTCGGCGGGCCTCAAATGGAATGACTATATGGAATCCATTGCCAAATCTGCTGCTATGAAAGTGGGCTCCCTGTGCAGGGCCCGGAAGGTTTTTCCCACCTGAATCTATTCTGCACATATACAAATCTACCATCCGCCCGTGTATTGAATATTGCTGCCATATCTGGTCGGGTGCCCCTGCTGCTCTCCTTGGGCTTCTTGACAAAATACAAAGGAGGATCTGTAACGTGGTTGATACTGACTTGGCAGACCAGCTGCAGCCGCTCTCTCACCGGCGTGATGTGGCTTCCCTGTGCCTCTTCTACAAGTATTTTCATGGCTACTGCTCCGATGAGCTTAGATCACTGGTGCCGCCTAAGCACGAATTTACACGAGATACTAGATTAGCAACTAGGTCCCACCCTTTCACAGTTAAACAAATAAGATGTAACCGTAAATTCTACTCCAACAGCTTCTTTTCTCGCGCTTCCCGCCTGTGAAACTCCCTTCCACAAGTCTGCTTTCCCGACAGTTACAATCTCCAGGTGTTTAAATGTAGGGTCAATAGACACCTCCTATCACCCTAACTCCCAATTATTCTCAGAACATTCTCATCTACCCAACCCTCATTCTCGGTATCCTTACCCCCCTATCACCCACCCTCTGACATTTCCTATATTTAACCATTCTCGGTATCCCTACCCGCCTATCAGCCACCCTCTGACATTTTCTATATTTAATCATCCTTTCTCCAATCTACGTAGCCCCCTGCGCAGTAGTGGCAGTGACATGCCTTGCTCGGGGTGAAAAAAAAAAAGAGCATGATATCCCTAAATTTAAAACTGTGGAGACAGCAGTGAGATAATCTGCCGTTTATTCCGAGACGACATGCCAATGCAGAGATTAAAAAAAAAAAGATAGAATTGAATTGAGAACCTTTATTACGTAATTCTTGAAGGGAGAAGGCACTGAAAAAATATCTGCTATCTTTTACTGTCACTAAAAGAACATAATCTCTCGGCAGTACTTGACTAAGTATTATTTTACATCCATAGAATCTGGAGGTTGTCACTGAAGGACAAGGAGCAAAAAGTCGCCTTAATATTCTGATTCTATATTCAGTAACCTTTCACAGGAGAAGTATCTGGTGATATTCTCTGAAGATGAAATTACTTCAAAATTTGGTATTCTGATTTTAAAAAATTAAGCGTAGTGATATTTTTTGTGGTGTAGTAGATATAGACTCGGAACGACAAATCGGAGTCATCATTTATCAATCACACCCAATAGGAACTTTTTCGTTGCTGTTTCTTTAACAAAGTGTTTTTTATGGGGCAAGGTTGTTAGCTCTGCACCCAACCCTCAAACCTGGAGGATCAGTGCACCATTCTTGGTCCTTTCTTTTACAGCACCTGGTATTCCCAAATGGTCACCCATTTAAGTACTGACTAGGCTCGATGTTGCTTAACTTCGGTGATCAGACGGGAACCGGTGCATTCAACACTATAAAGCCGCACACAAATCGGAGTGCCAAGTTCGAATTCCTTGCATTCACTTACGCACAAATACCCTCGGGAAATGTATTAATCCGTCTCTTTTTTCCAGTTATGGCTTAAATATTATGACAGATTGGGTTCTATAGCCTTGGCTGGCAACCAGTCTACCACAGAAAGCAATGACAACCTAGTGCGGGATAATCTTTTGCCCAGTCAGTCATATCTCGAAAGAGACATTATCGCCTAACGCGTGTATCATTTATACTCTCAGTAATTTTAATGTTTTAATAATCATATACACAGCGTGTAACATACTTGATTGGTCTAAGCGGGTGGATAGCAGAATGGGGGTGGCGTGTTGTAACAGGAGAAAACATACTAAAAGCCACTAGTGATACAGAGACGTGGAAAGCCATGATCGCCTACGTGCTGAAAGGACAGGGCACATAGAAGAAGAAGATATATGCCAACTGCTTATAAGAAATTGTAATGTGGATATAAAATGGGGGATCAAATCTATATTATAATCGACATATAAACTGAGCCCTCATTTGGTGGCCATGCTAGTTTCTATACATTTATATTCTAGATTTATGGGTATGAGCTAGTGAATGGCAGAACGAGGGTTGCGTGGTGTAACAGGAGAAAGCGTGCTAGGAGCCACCAGTGCTAGAGAGACGTGGAAAGCCATAATCGCTTACGTTCTGAAAGGACAAGGCACATAGAAGAAGATATATGCCAACTGTTTATAAGAAATTGTAATGTGGATAAAAAGTGGGAGATCAAATCTATATTATAATCGATATATAAACTGATCCCCCATTTTGTGGCCATGCTAGTTTCTATACATTTATATTCTAGATTTATGGGCTTGAGCTAGTGGATGGCTGGGCAGGGTTTGGGTGGTGTAACAGAAGAAAACATACTAAGAGCAACCAGGATAGGGAGATGTGGAAAGCCATAATCGTCTACGCCCTGAAAGAACAAGGCACATAGAAGAAGAAGAAGAAGAAGAAGAAGAAGAAGAAGAAGAAGAAGAAGAAGAAGAAGAAGAAGAACCTCCCTCTGACTTAGTTGCTTTAATACCTTGCTTAGGAATGAAATGAAGAAAAATGAAATGATTAAAATGACTTAATTTTTGGGACTAAAGTTATTTTCTACTCATCAGACCCAAAACTCCGACCACAGCAGGATCAGTTTTTGTTTTAGTGATTTCTGTTTCCTATTACCATTTCCAGAAATTTATATTTGCCTAGTGTTTCATAAGACATTTTTTGCACTTGGTACACGTTGTGGTGCAGTAGATATCGCCTCAGCACGAGAAATTGGAGAGATGAGTTAAAATTCCAGTTGAATTTGTCGCATTCACTTACGCGCAAATACCCTGGGGAAAGGTATCGATCCGTTTTTCCCCCTAGCTGTCGGTTAAATAACAGGACAGGGTTCTATAGATTTGGTTGGCAACCAGTTTACCGCAGAAATTATTGGCATATTAATAAGTGAAAATCTTCTGCCCAGTCAGTTATGTCTTTTTCGAGACATAATCGCCTAATTCTCTCTGACCTATGACACATAACTGATGATACTCATGTCAATTTTATACGTTTTTTTTATAATAATGTCTGGGTAATTTGCTAGTATATTTAATCTGTGTCACCATATCATTTATTGTGTATTTCATCTTTGAAAGCGTTCTCAGTAAATATCCACTGACGCTTAATGTCATCAAATAAGAAATTTGAAATAGCTTTGAAGAGATTTGAACTTGTATCTTTATATCTTGTCTGAAACTACTACATGAGTCACGCTGTTGACTTGAACGGTTGTGAGTTGTTCGACAATAAAAATAGGTTTGAGAATATTGGTCTGAAATTAAAAAAAATGCGGCAATGTCTTTTATTATTTCTCTTTTATTGTGTTGCTGATAAAATTCTTTAAAGATTTGTGCTAAAAGCTTTTTTTTCTTGTTTTTCATGTTTTATATTTATTTTGTTCAAATATATTTTCTGGCATTACGTTATTAGATTCATACTATCTATCTATCTATCTATCTATCTATCTATCTATCTATCTTTGTCTGTTTCTGTCTATGTCTGCTCATAACTATCCATCATTCA
The DNA here is from genome assembly GCA_037127315.1 of Ascarosepion bandense. NCBI lineage: Eukaryota > Metazoa > Mollusca > Cephalopoda > Sepiida > Sepiidae > Ascarosepion > Ascarosepion bandense. The sequence goes on along the minus strand of JBBBDQ010000583.1, from coordinate 181,993 downwards.
AATTATTTCAGTCTATACATGTCTATCGGTCTATCCAACCAAGTTTGTTTATATCTATCTATCTATCTATCTATCTATCTATCTATCTATCTATCTATCTATCTATCTATCTTTTTTTTTTAATCATATCACCCCAAGCAAGGCGATAACCCAACTGATGCGCAGGGGGCTACGTAAGGGTAAAAAGAATGGAAAAGAGAAAGCCGGAAACCACATCCTAAACAGGACACAAGGGATGAGCCTCTTCACCTGTTCAATAGATATGGGTGGAGTGTGAACCGGGCGATAGAAGTCTGTTTCTATCTATCTATCTATCTATCTATCTATCTATCTATCTATCTATCTATGTAAATGAATATATTTTTGTGTATGTGTTTGTCCATTATTTTATCTCGTATAAATTGACATGAAATTACCTTTACACATCGATCAATCCAGAGAGAGTCACTGGTGTGTCTTCTTTCAATCTCTTTAACATTTTATAAATTTATATTCATATATCATAATCTATCTATCTATCTATCTATCTATCTATCTATCTATCTATCTGTTGTGACCTCGTCACCAAGCTGGTGTGATCTTGTTGGGGGCTAGAAATAAAGACACAAAAACGGGAAAGTGTTAAATATATTACAACGACAGTAATACAAACATATACCAAAGGGAGATTATTAGCGTAAGTGTTTAGTCAGACTGTCAGAGTTGTCTGATGGAAGAAGATTGCACTCTCGCTCGCTCTCTCTCTCTCTCTCTCTCTCTCTCTGTCTCACTTTTACTCTGCTTCTACAAAGCAGAACTGCTACTTATATAGACTATCAGCCATATTTATTAGGCCAACCTATTTTAAAAAATATGTATTTTATACTAATATTTATTGCCAAGTAAACAATTGTAAATGAAAATAGAATGGTTAACATGTGCATCAAATGAATTTGTAAATGTTTAACAATTACCTATTTTGCAGTTTCATCAATAAAAGAATGAATAAAATTTAGGGTGATTCGGACGAGTTCATTTTTGATTTTTTGTTTTTTAAAATTGTGCAAAGTAATAATAACAAAAGAACAATCATATTTCCATTTAGCAATAAATTCTAAAAGTAGTTTGAAATACATCATTTCTTTAAAAAAAAACTGTTGTTGCCTAATAATTATGGCCGGTGGTGTATATTTTGGACGAGTTAATGTGTCATATGAATAAGTTCCCATAACACTATTTAAGGTATAAAAACACAATGCATCCTTGAATGAGTACAAAATGCTCTTCTTTTGAATATGCAATTTAAAATATAAATTTAAATTAAAAAGCAAATAATACTGACACCTTTTGTATATGTGTATAGTCGTGTACCTTCGCACATATACACAGTCTCCATAGACGAACTTTCTTGCCCGCCATCTGCGTGACTGATGTTAGTCTAATGGAGAGCATGACACTGCGACTCTTTGGCGTCACTTTCTCAACCAACCTGATGTGGAACGACTATATCTAATCTATAGATGCATCTACTGCTCAGAAAGTGGGGTCACTCTCTCGGGCCAGAAAGTTTTTCTCGTCAGAATATAACTTGCACATATATAAATCTGCCATTCGTCCGTGAATTGAATACTGTTGCCATATTGGTTCGGGTTATCCTGATTTTCATCTGGAAGTTCTCAGTAAAATCCAAAGAATGATCTGTAATATAATCGATCCAGACTTAGTAGCCCGCCTTCTTTCACTTTTTCAACGACGTAAGGTGGCTTCCTTCTGTTGAATTTTTTAAAATGGCGACAATCTATTCATCGCACCATATATATATATATATATATATATATATATATATATGTAAATCTGCCATTCGTCCGTGCATTGAATACTGTTGCCATATTAGGTCAGGTTATCCTGCTTTTCATCTTGAAATTCTCGACATAATCTAAAGAATGATCTGCAATATAATCGACCCAGACTAAGTAGCCCGCTTTCATTTACTTTCTCAGCGACATAACGTGGGTTCCTTCTGTCGATTTTTTTTTAAATGGCGGAAATTTACTCATCTCACATTTAGTGCATTGAATACTGTTGCCATATCTGGTTCGGGGCTCCTCTTATTCATCTCCAGCTTCTCGACAAAATCCAAAGAAGGATTTGCAATGTAATCTATCCTGACTTGAAATCTCGACTTCAGTCACTCTCACACCACTGTGTCGTAGATAACCACTATTCTTTCTACAAATATTTTCATAGCAACTGTTCCGACGAGTTTTTTTTCCCGTGGTGACTCTACCATATGAAATTAAGCTTGCTACGTGATTGGCATCTTGGTCCCACTCTTTTTTCGTTGATATACTTAATTGTAACTGTCACTTCTACTCCGACAGTTTCTTTTTCCGCCCGTGGAACTGTCTTCAGTTTATTTGCTTCCCTGATAGCCACAATCTAGAAATATTTAAATTCAACGTCATCGCTTACCTTCTTGAATCCTGATCGTTTATCCTTTCCTTAATAGCCCCTGTACACAGCGGCTTTTTCACTGTAACCTCCTGTGCACTAGTGGCAGTCAGGCTTTTCTTGGGATGAAATAATTAAACATAATATATATATATATATATATATATATATATATATATATATATATATATTCTTTCTTGAACAATAGACAAGATACTTTTCCTCACTGAAATTATAGACAAGAAAATGACTTATTATTACTGAATATTGACGCACCACATTATTCTGTTTGTTTCCTTAAGACCTCTCCTAACCTGTGTAACTCTCTATCTCTCAATTTCTTTTTGTCCATATATATATATATATATATAAATGAGATACAAAATAAAATAAATATTTGAGAACAACAAAATATGGATTTATTGAGGGGTAGCCAACAATATAATGTTTCGGTTGTTATAACCATCTTCAGGGCTTACATTTACTATTGTGAAGTTAAGTTTCTTTCTCGTCCCAACCTGTAAATAGTTCTAGAAATGTGATAAAAATTTAAAAGTTTTAAGGCCATTAGAAGAAATTGCTGATGACAGTTATAAAAACCGAAACATTATAATGTTGTCTACCCAACAATAAATCCTATATTATTATTTGTTGTTCCTCAAATATTTATTTTATTTTTTTGTACCTCACATTAACGGAATTTATTTTTCATTTCCCTTAATATATATATATATATTCCATTAATATATATATATATATATATATATATATATATATATATATATATATATATATATAGTAAAGGTTGTTACAATGGTTTATAAACGCATTGTATCACTGCACAAAACTTTTCGCGTTTCGGAGCTATGTTTGCTCCTCATCTGGTGATAAGTTGGAATGAAAAATAAATGGAGAAAATAATTTATTTTTGGTAATATATGTAAGTGAATGCAGTTGGAGTTTAGTACGATTTAGCCGACAGTTTGTAGCCATAGTGATAGAGCGTTGGGTTAGGAGAGGGCTGCCAAGTAGCATAGTTTTGAACAGGTAACTTTTTAGTTTTGTCTGGGTATTTCTTATATTGGGATGTAAGGTATTTTAAGAAAGGGTAGATACTCTTTATTTTACTACTATCTATGAGTGGATGGAATAAAGTTGCTATTAATGTTGTGTGAGTTTATTTTCTTTTATTTATACGATGTTCGTTTTTTTATTTTGAGGATTAAACATGGGTATTTATAACATTTTTAGAGGGGATTATTTTATGTGAATGGGGTATATTTTGGTTAATTAAATTTTAACGAAAAATATTTATGATGTTTATATATCACTGCTAATTCGCCTCTACGGTTCAATAGTTCGCCATTTTGGGGGTACGTTAGAATGTGTAGCTTTTCACTTAAGCATAAAGGGCAGATGTCGTTAAGCGAGTTGCAAATTCTAATTTTTTCCAGGATTTTCCATTTTACTTCGGGTTTTTGCTTTGTGTCCTTTAATTCCCAAAGATATGCAGATAGGAATGTTTGGTTTCGATATAAGTTGTTTTTGAATGAAGTTAAGCGCTGCTTAAAGGTGTTCTTTGTAGATCCGATATGCGCTTTAGTTATAGCTGGGTTTTCTATTGTTTAGCTGGTATTTGCCTCTACAACTTCCGAGCAGAGAGCAATAACTCAGCCGTGGTTCCGCCGAAGGTTTGAATCACGATTGGGGAAAGACAGACATTTGTTGGCCTGGCTATATGGCCGGAAAGACCCACTAAAATTTTTCTTTGTTTCCAGTGAGATTTTCCTGTGTGTTAGTATTTTGCTCAGCTTCTGGAACGCGTCCTTCGCCATGCCAATTCTCCTTAGGATCTCCGTGTCGCACTTTCCATCTTCAGTTAGGGCACTTCCTAGGTATTTAAATTTTTGTACTTGCTTGAATCTGGTATCTCCCACATTTATTTGGCATTTTGGGTTGTACCTTTTGCTGATGACCATGCACTCAGTTTTCTTAAAGTTTATTTGTAGTTCTTTTTGTTGCTCTCCACCGCTACCTTCTGTATGAGGGTCTTGTAGTTTACTTTCCGTGTCCGCAATCAGCACTGTATCGTCTGCGTACCTTATGTTGTTCAAGTTGTGTCCTCCAACAACAAATCCTGACGTGTCATCTGGGGTCATCAAGATATTCTCGCTGTACAGGTTGAACAAATCCGGTGAAAAGACACATCCTTGTCTTACGCCTCTTTCTATCTTTTTAAATCTACTGAGATTGTTGCCTGTCCGTATGCAGGCCGTTTGCTGCCAGTAGAAATTCTTGATTCCTCTTATGTCTTTGCCAAAAATGTCGAGGCTGCCGAGCATCTCCATCAGTTCTTTCTTGTCGAATGCCTTCGCATAGTCAATGAAACATAGGTACAAATCTTTCTTCATTTGTTTTGCCCTTGTTCCTGTGTCTTTGACGAACCCGCACTGTTTCTGCCCTATCTCTGGCCTGATTTTGCTTCTCGCTCTATTCATCAGGATTCTGACAATCAGTTCGTTAATGTGGCTCATTAAGCTGATAGTTCTGTGTAGTTCACACTCATTTGCGCCTGGTTTCTTCGGCAGTGCTATAAATATCGACTTGCATAGGTCGTCTGGTATTATTCCGCTGCTATAAATTTCGTTTATTATGTCGGTAATTTTTTCCATGCCATATTCTTCTAAGGCTGTCAGCAGCTCTATCACTATGCCGTCTGGACCGTCTGCTTTGTTTCTGTTCATTTTGGTCATTGCAGCTTCCACTTCGGATTTTGTTCCATCCTTGGATTTTATGCACCCTGTTGAGGAGCAGGTTTTTTGTCCTGTTAGTTCTCTTATCTCTTTATGCATCTCTGCTTTGTTGGTTCTGCTCAGTCTCTCTACTTCTTCGCATTTGTTGTTGTGCCATTCCTCTTTGGCTTGTTTGCATTTGTTCCTTATCTCCCTGTGGAGTTTCTTCTACTCTGCTCCATGTCTTGGCGTTATTTTTTGTCTCCTTTGCATCATGTGGAGGATCTCTTCGGTCATCCACTCGTTTTTTCTTCTGCGTCTAATTTCCTTTGGGGCTGTTATTCGCTGAGGTCACCATCGCTTCCTTTAGTGACTCCCATTTTGAGTACCCTTTTCCAATATGTTCTTCATATTTCTTTCTCACACTGTTATTGTATTCTTTCTGCAGGGTGAGGTCATTCTCTAGCGTGTCGTATTGCAGCGTTGGTGATGTGCTGGGCTTCTTCAGTCTTCGGAGTTTCACGCTTAGTTTGCAGATGACTGGGACGTGGTCATTTCCGAAGTCGGCACTTGGATATGTTTTGCATTGGACCACCACGTTCCTGTATCTCTTGTTTTATCTTACTGCTACCAAAGAGCAGATCCGCGAAAGCCTGAACTGTTGCCTTAGATATCTCCAATGCGTTTGACAGAGTCTGGCATGTTGGCATTTTACGCAAGCTACAGGGCTATGGTATAACTGGACAATTGTTTGATCTAATCCAGTTCTTCCTTTCAAATCACGTAATGAAGGTAGTATTGAACGGACATGTCTCCCAATACAATCAAGCGAACGCGGTTGTCCCTAAAGTCTCTATTCTAGGTACTACATTTTTCCTGATCTGCATTAATCATCTCTCCTATGTAATAAAATCCTAAGTAGGCATAAACGCTTATGACAATACAGTTTACTCTCGCCTCGATCAAAAATCTGCCGAGGCTGACAAAGCAAACCTCGCTGCCGAGCTTGAAAATAACCTCCAATCCGTGGATAATCGCTCCTAACCCACACCCATTTACCATGGATTAGGCTAGTCTACCTGAAAGAAACACACTGCGCTTCCTAGGGTTCACTCTCACAAAAGAACTAAGTGGAATGACTATAGAGAATCCAGACCTAAATCCGCTCCTAGTAAGATTTGTTTAGAGCCAAGAAGTTTTTGCCATCTGAAACCATCCTGCACATATATAAATCTACCATCCGTCCGGGCATTGAATACTGCTGCCATATCGCTCCTGCTATCCACCTAAAGGTACTTGACGAAATCGAGCGAAGAATCTGTAATGTGATCGATCCCGACTTGGCAGCTCAGAGACGGTCACTTTCTCATCGGCTCAATGAGGCTTCCCTGTGTCTTTCACTGCTTCTTCTCCGATGAACTCAGCTCACTGGTGTCCATTCTATATAAATTTACTCGAGCCACAAGATTAGCAACTAGGTCCCACCCTTTTACTGTGAAACCAAAAAAAATATAAACGCATATTCTACTCCAACAGCTTCTTTTCTCGCAATTCCCGTCTGTGGCATTCCTTTCCGTTTACTTGCTTCCTCGATAGATATAATATCCAGGAATTTAAGTGTAAAGTCAATAGTCATCTCCTATCTCACTAACTTGCATCTTCTCTCTCAAGCTCTTTTGTCTTTCCACTCCTCTCTCATCAGTATTCTCATCCTTCTCTTACCCACTTGCTGACACCCCCTATAACCTGTTCTCATAAATTTCCTCTTATGTAATCCCTTTCACACACCAGTGGAAGTAAAATGCCTTGCTTGGGGCAATATGATTATATATATATATATATATATATATATATATATATATATATATATACATACTGTAATGGTCGTTACAATGTTTTTAAATTCATACTATCACTACACAAAAAATTTCTCATCTTTCGAAGCCAGCCCATTATGTTTTGGCTTCATCCTCAGGTGATTTTTTTAGAAATAAGAAAAAATCAATATATATATATTGTTAAATACAAGAGACAATGAATGTCTATTATGTTTAATCATGAGCCATTCGAAACGTCGTATTTTGGCTTTAATTTCAGTTGAGAATAAAGACAAAAATTCTCCAACATTTGGATAATTTTTTATTAATTTGGTTCTAAGCTTTCGGCTCACATGAGCCATCTTCAGAGAGGTTATTAAGACGGTAACACAATAACATCCCCCATCACCGACGATTTTATTCTGTGTTGACATAAAACTCCGCTAGGCAATGGCAATAGTTACCAAAAATAACAAACGCAGTTCGCAAATTTGCAATGCGGTTCTATGACGTCACACTGCGTGATAGCGCGAAATGACAACAGAATCATATTTTCAGATGCAATGTTATGTGTTATGACCAGATTTAAAATTGATTTTATTAAGTGTGGGTTGTTTGGATTTAATGTACATGGCCTCCAATATCTGAAGGTGTTATGGCCAGATTTAAACCTTATTTTTATTAAATGTGGGTTGTTTGGATTTAATGTACATGGCCTCCAATATCTGAAGGATATCAGATATTGAACCGCATTGCAAATTTGCGAACTGCGTTTGTTATACAAATTTATACAATCATGAAAAACGAGAAATGTATATTTATATATTTCCTAAGCTCACATCGCGTGACGCAATACAACTCTAATAACATTGCCAGTATCGATTTCTCTCTCCGTTGTTTAAAACCAACCAAAGAAAGTATCACTGCAGGAGAAGGGAAAGTATCCCCGCGGGAGATAGTGTCACATGCGGATGACTGTTTTTATATATATATATATATATATATGCACACTACCGGCTATAATTATTAGGCTACTTCAGTGTTTTAATTATGTATTTTATACTATTTTCTAGTATTTATTGTCAAGTGAGTAAGTTTAAATGAAAATAAAATGGTTCTTTTGTTAATTCTGCACAATAACATGCGCATAAAATGAATTTATAAATATTTAATAATTACCTGTATTGCAGTTTTATTAATGAAAGAATGAAGAAAATTTACGGCGATTTGGACGAGTTCCTCTTTGCTTCGTTACCTTGTAAAATTTTTCAAAGTAATAATAACAAAAGAACCATTCTGTTTTCATTAGGGAATAAATACTAAAAATAGTATGAAATGCATCATCTCTTAAAAAAAAAACTGATGTGGCCTAATAATTACAATCGGTCGTGTGTATATATATATATATATATATATATATATATATATATATATTTAAACAGACAGGTGTGAGTGTGTGGACACAATAGTTACATGTGGATATGGATGGATGAATGGATGTATGAGTGACACACTTGTATGTGCACATATATATAGGCACGGACATGTGTGTTGGGAGATATATGTGATATTTGTTACTGCACTTGCGTAAATATGTATTAATTTAATTATACGCGTATAACTCTGGTCTTCATACATATGTATGTGAGTGTGAAAATACAATATTTATATGTGGCTATGGATGGATGTGTGTTTGTGAGTATGTGTAGGTGTACGCCCAGGCGCATTTGTAAGTACATATGTGGAAGTATGGACATGTGTATGTAAATGTAAGTAACTATAGATGATTGCGTTAATATGTAGGTTTATTTGTGTATATGTATTCAAGTACTTGTGAGTGGACGTGTAATGAGTTTATGGCCACTATATAAAAACGATGAACTCTTTTTCACAATTCTGGTGATCCTCAACTAAGATAAGGCTAAAGTCTCTGTTTTAGATCATGTTACTTGATTTCCATATTATTTTAAAGAAATGCTTATTCCTGGAAAATATTTATACCGATTGAAACGAATATAGCGTGGTCTGGTGAAATGAGTTATTTTAGCTCATAGAAATGAATTATAATTTATAACTACCCTAAATAGAGTGTTGAGTCTTCCTTTATAAATATCATATTGCTCTGGATAGCATCCACTGAGGTCTCTATAGTGATATAAATCTTAATATTTTATATTAAATTGATCTTTTTGGATTATCCTCGCCTTTGTCGGACTTGACATCATTACCTATATATATATAGATATATATATATATATGTGTGTGTGTGTGTGTGTGTGTGTGTGTGTGTGTGAGTGTGTGTATGTATATATATATATATATAGGGAGTAGCGACTCCGACTGACACCAAATAGGTCAAATTTCGGTTACGACCAGAAGCAAGTTGATGCGTCTAGCCACACTGATGAGCTGTGATACAGCGAACAAGCTTGTATGTGGATGACTAATATATTATGGTCTCACTACTATTGAGCCCTCTAGAGAAGAAAATTTTCAAAACAGTCTCCACTTCTGCGATATAAGCATTAATCTTTAGAAAGGGATCGAGTTCTTTCGGTGACTGGTGTGTGTTTACACTTCTCATATACAAGACGTCAAAATTTCCCTTCTGCGATTCCATGCGCCTATGGCTTAGGTTGTAGCGGCTCCGCATGACACCAAATCGGTCGAGTTTCGATCCCGGCCAGAAGCATGTGGATGTGTTTAGCCACGCTGATGAGCTCTGATACAGCAAAATAGGCTTGTATGTGGATAACTAATACATATATATGCTGATATATTTTTATGTATGTATATATATGCATATAGGTGCATTACGATGTATTGGATACCGGCTCGAAAAGTGAATTCGGAGGGCCGAGATCAAACTCCAGCTGAATCTCTTGCATTTTCACGCAAATACACTTTGGAAAGGTACAAATCTGTACACACACCTATCAGTTAATTAGCAAGACAGATTAGGATCTGTAGCCTTGGTTGGCAACCAGTCTACCGCGAAAATAATACCAAACTACTGTGGAAAAATAGGTCAGTCATGCTTCTTTTGAGCTTGTATCAATTAAACTCTTAACTGAATGATATATAAATCCGATTAAAATTTATTTTGTTCTTTTTTGGCTTTCGATTTTTTTCTTTATATTTAAAAATTTAAATATATATATATGTACATATTTCTTGTCATTACATTTTAATGTGCTCCTTTTTAGTACTGGTCTATATTTCACTCTCTATTTGCATATATATATATATATATATATATATATATATATATATATATCCACTATCGGTCATAATTATTAGGCTACCCCAGTGTTTTAAAAAATTGCTTCCTTAACTTGTAAAATTTTGCAAAGTGATAATAATAAAAGAACCATTCTATTTTCATTTAGAATTATCTACTTCGCAATAAATACTAAAAATGGTAAGAAATACATCATTTCTGTTAAAAAACTGGGGTCCCCTAATAATTATTGCTGGTAGTGTATATATATATATATATATATATATATATATATATATACAGGTTTCATTGAATAATATAGACAAGTTCTGTCTATTTATTTTGTGTAAGATCCGTTCGTATGATCTGATTAGCTTGATAGTGTTGTCATGGAAAGACGACAAGAAATCGCAATAATTGTTGATTTTTATCAGGTCTGAGCTTTCGGCTTACATAAGCCATTATCAAAGGATGAACATTTAATGTTCCGTGAACATAGAACATTTAAATTATTATTAACAGAGTGGAGCTATACAGAGAAATTTAGACAAGTCCATTTTTTGTGTCGTACATGGCTGTAGGCCGAGAAGGAATGGTGGTAGTGGGTTTTTTGTTCAATTGAGTGTATAGTGGCATGAGGGATTGGTCTGGGAACTGCTGCTACTATGGGTCTAGGGGGTAAGTATAATAACTATGACCTCTCCCGTCGATTATAGACATTTAAGTATGTTAGTAGAGGTGTCGAAATTTATTTTATTTAGGCTAGGTTTAAACTGTTTGATGTAGATAGCTTCTAGAATTTTAAGTTATATATATATTTGGAACCGTACAACTGTGTATTGATATAAACCAGCTTTCAACTTCATGTATTTTTAATATTTTATTTTTGTTGATTCTTATTTATTTTTACGGTTTTTAGTTTTTTAATTAGTTTTTCTTTTTCTTTTCCTTAAATTTTCTTCCCTGAATAACCCCTCAACACCAACCCATTAATTTTATTTTTTTTTATTTCATTTAATTTGTTTTAGATTTTTGGACGAGAATGTTTTCCATCACGCTTTTACGTCTTTTCACAATTTCATCTCATATTTCTCGCTTTCATTCCATTCTGTTTTTTTTGTTTTTTTTCTGTTTTTTCTGTTTTAGTCTTATCTTCTTTCTAATATTTTTCATTTAATTCTTTTGTTTTCGCCCGCCTTCTTCAATTTCTTTCCTTCATCCTTTCAGTTTCTCGTAACTTTTTTGGTCCCTATTTCTATACTAACCGCCATTTTCTTATTTTACACTTTCTGTTCGCTTTCCAACCAACTAGCTTCATTTTTGTTGTTCACTGTTTTTCTTTTCAATTTCTTTCTTTATTTCGATTTTTCTCTCGCTTCTTACTTTCCTTCAACTGTCTTATAACATTTTGTTTCTTTCCTTTTCGTCCTTCTTTTCTTATTTCTCTTTTTATTCCTTTCTTTTCTTATTTATTCATTTTTTCACTAAATTCCGACATTCATTTTATTTTTATTTTTTATTTTTCCCACTTTTCCCTCTCCTTTATTTTTCTCTTTACTTTTGCTTTCTTTTCTTTCTTTACTTGTAGGCTATTTCCTCTCGTTCTATTTTTTCGTCTTCTCTCTTTTTAGCAACCACTATTTTCTTTTCCTCTTCCCTTTCACTAATCCCTATTTTCTCTTCATTTCTTCTTTTCTTCACTTTTTTCTTTCCTTACTTTTCTAAATGCCTTGCATTCTATATTATTTGGATTTTTTTCGCTTATTCATTGACTCCCTTTCCTTTTCTTTTCTTCTATATTTCTTCTCATCTTTGTTTCTTTGATTTTCTTTGATTTTCTTGCTTTTTCTATTTCTGCCTCTGCACACACCTTTCCTTCCTTCTTGCTTCGTTACTCTCCACCCCACCGGATAAACAGAAAACAAAAAATAAAAATAATGGCGCATCGCATTCTCTGAGTTTCCACAAAGAACGATAACCAATACACTTCTACTTGTCTACAGAGAAGCTTGTTACTTTCAAAGTATTGATTGTCTGGATTTGCTCAGGGAAGAGAAGGAGGAGGAGGAGGCGATTGAGTTGGCGGGGAGGGGACAGGTCGGTGAAGGAGTGGGTGTGCGGGCGGAGGCAACGGGTAGCTTTTCTGCCCTTACCCTTGCAGGCCTCACTTTGTCTGTCGTAAAAGTTGTGTTTTAGTTAATTACCAAATTATCGCAGAGTAGCCGACATCAGCACAAGAAAAGGAAAAATGACAGGCGGGAGAACTTCGAAATTTCATCAAGGAAGTAACGTTTTTGGCTCGTTTGTGTTTGGAGTGAGTACACACACACACACACACACACACACACACACACACACACAAACACACACACTTATACATGTATATATATACATGTATATTCTTACATATATATATATATGTGCATATGAATACATGAAAAGAAAAAGAGTAGCGGTGAGAGCGAATAAACGAAAGGTGTATATGGGTGTGTTTGTAATTTCATTAGGTTTTTCGACGAGTTTATGGCCATCAACCAAATTAGTAGTGAGAGTTGGAGGGACCTAAGATAGGAATTTCTTGTCGTTATCAAGATTAGGTCGAATTAGTCGCTGCTTACTCCATAAGTAGATAGAAATTAATCGAAAATAATGGAAGTCTACTCCATCCATAGACTAGTATGCACGCAAGAAACAAAATCATCTTCAATAGCATTATATTAAAAAAAAAAGTTAATCCCAGAGTGTCCGATAACGATGGAAGTTGTAGCGACATTCCACCAGAATGCGAACAAAAAAGAAAGAAAGAAAGAAAGAAAGAAAGAAAGAAAGAAACCTTCATTTGGCATGTTCAAGGAATTATTAGAATTATAAGGACACGGCATGGCTTGTTCGATTCTTACCGTTTTCCCAAATCTTATATCCGAAAGAATTTGCTTTAATCAGTAAAAACAATCCCATATAAAGAGACTGAGACGTTTCGGCGTTAGCAATTAGGCATAGTCATTTCGGCGGGAACTATTTTCTACAAATGCATGTTTTGGCATCGAATTAAAAATTAATAAGTCATCTTTGCTATCGTTAACTCTCTCTCTCTCCCCCTCTCTCTCTCTCTCTCTTTCATTCCTAATGCTTAAATCAGTAATTGTATTCATACTAGTTTTAATAGTCACATATACCAATTTTCCCAAAATTAGAAATTTGCATAGAATTTAAAATTTGGTTAAACATAAAATTCAGTTTTTCAAAAAAATTGAAGCAAATATTTTATCAAAGCGTGAAAAAAAAAAAAAACAAAGTGAGAGAAAATAAATTGGTACTGATGTACCAATACAAAACACATATAGTAAGTTGAATCTTTAGCTTCTATTGAATTCTTTAGATCTGTTGCTCATAATTTGTTGTGGAGTAGTTTTCGCACTAAAGGATATAATCGTGCGATGTCGGTTGCTAAACGACTTAACGCACCCAAAATGTTAGGAACTTAGTAATCTTCCAATGACAGCTGACTCCTTAGTATTCGGCTAACGGCCGACTAATATCAACTGCCTAGTAGTTCTACTGAACTCCAATAGAACTCTAAAGAACTCCTATGAACTTTCCAAGAACTTCTCCCGTTAACTTCCTGATAACTTTTGTTAATATAGGAAAGAGAGTCCATTATCTGAGGAACAGGTGTGTTCCCCCATAACATAATTACGAAAAGAAAAAATAAATTTTAAGATTAAAAGATTTAGTATTTTTTTAAAATATTTCTATGAAACTGTTTTTGCAAATCAAGTTTTTAATTTACGTTATTTTATCAGTTTAAAAAAAGATGTAACATTTGATTTTAAGAATAAGTCACAAAAATGTCGATTAAAATTTTTCATTTTCCTTGCAAAGAATATTAATCTATTTTAAAAACACTGACGTCGAAAATTTTTGCCGCCGAATAGTCCAGTTATTTATCAGACACCACACTGGCAACGCTGAATCATCAACGCCGAATGGGATACGCCGAAACTAAAAAACCACTATGTAATCTCTAGTACGAAACGAGTTTACTTTTAATATATTTCAGCTATCGACAGAATAAGTGAAATCAGTGGAACTGTTCAAATTCAGAGCAAGTCTGTTGCCTTCAGTTCATACGAATGTCGTCTAAAGAGGGGAAACGTTAATCATACCGATGCCGGCATATTCGGCGGTTACGGGAGTGGACAATTTTTGTACTTCTCTGGGATGTACAAACTGAGGGGTTCGCAACGTTAAACATGACCTTGTGTCACATCTAAGTGGAGAGACCGAGGTAAGG
>JBBBDQ010000583.1:120000-165000 GCA_037127315.1 Ascarosepion bandense | reverse complement strand
TTAATCATTTCACCCCGAGCAAGGCAGAAACGCCACTGATGTGCAGGGGGTTACATAAGTGTAAAAAGATTAATTAGAAAAGAGTGAGGAGTACAAGCTAGTTAGAAAGGAACAATAGAAAGCTGAGAAAGCAGGTGCAATGACAGGTACATGGGCGGAGAGAAAGGGAAGGTTATACAGGGGAGGGGAGAGAGCTAGAGTCCAGTGGTTAGTAGGTGAGTATTAACTTTGCTTTTAAATTTCTGGAGGTCGTAGCCGTCAGGAAAGCAAGAATACGGGAGTGAGTTCCACAGGCGGGAAGTGCGAGAGAGGAAGCTGCAGGAGTAGAATTGTCGTCTGCGTTTGGCTAACCTGACTGTGAATGGGTGGGACCCAGTTGCCAGTCTGGTTGAACGGGTAAACACCAGTTGAGGAGGCATCAGTGACTTAAGCTCATCCGAGCAGAAGCCATGAAAGTATTTATAGAAGAGACAGAGGGAGGCCACATTTCGACGATGGGAAAGTGGCTGCAGACGAGTCGCCAGATCAGTACCTATCACATTACAGACTCTCCTTTGGAGCTTGTCAAGAACACTGAGGAGAACGGCAGGGGCACCTGACCATAAATGGCAGCAGTACTCCATGCACGGACGGATGGTTGACTTGTATATATGCAGGATGGATTCAGGTGGAAAAAACATCCTGGATCGACATAGTGACCCAATCTACTTAGCAGTAGATTTTGCTATGGATTCAATATAGTGCTTCCATTTGAGGTCTGAGGACAGGGTAAGTCCGAGGAGGCGTAGTGTATTACTCTCCGGGAGAATCATCTGGTCCATGCTTATGGGAGGCAGAAGAGGTTGCCTGTAATGGTTGACAGACAACAGCTTGGTCTTAGATGAATTGAAGTTGACAAGCCACTTCTTGCCCCAGTTCACCACAGAGTGTAGATCCCGCTCAAGGTCAGCAGCGAGATTATGTCTGTCCGCCACGACAGGTTTCTTACTGGAGCGGGAGTATATTGTAGTGTCATCTGCGTAGATGCCTACTTGGGACTTGATCTCATCTGGGAGGTCGTTGATGAAAATAAGGAAGAGCGTTGGGCCCAGGATAGAGCCTTGTGGGACACCAGCATTCGTGCTGTAGGACGAAGAGGCACGCCCATTCAGAACGACCTTCATTTTGCGGTTATTTAAGAAAGATTGGATTAGGTCAAGCAGGCGACCGGTAATACCATAACCGCGTAGTTTGCATAGGAGGCCAGGGTGCCAAACCCTGTCGAAAGCCTTAGAGATATCCAGAGCAACCGCGCGAGCCTCGTCAGACTCATCAAGGGCCTGTAGCATGTACTCCGTTACAGTAGTTAGCAGGTCGGCTGTGGACCTGTAAAATCGGAATCCATATTGCCTGTCGGAGAACAGTTTGTGGGCGGTGAGATGATGAACTATTTCAGCATTTATTATAGCCTCGAACACTTTCCCGAATATTGGTAGAAGACTGATAGGGCGATAGTTGGATGGGTCCGAGGGTTCACCACAGTTCTTAAAGACAGGAACGACTGAGGAGAATTTCCAGCATGCAGGAAAGCAGGAAGCAGAAAGGCAGTAGTTAAACAGTATATATATATATAATCATTTGACTCCTAGCAAATCAATAAATCACAAAGATTCATGGCGATGTACGAGATCGAACAATAATTGACAGAGATTAAAAAGACGGATGATAAGGACTGATACTGGATTTACATTGTATGGTTGATTAGCGAGTAAGAAACCAGAAGAAATTCTATAAGCGAGAAGAAAATGTTAGCATAAAATTCACGGTTAGTTATTCAACTGTAAAATGATGAAACCTATCCACCAATTTTTCACTGCGTATAAATTCATAGATAATTTAGTAGAAATTTCATCACGATACTTAGTACGGAAGTATTTATAGAAAACACGCTAAAAAGCTACGTTAGGGTGGTAAGAAGAGGCGAGATACCACGTCAGGACCAATATCATTGCAGTTATTCTTTTGAATTCTTCAAGAATCTCAAAATATATAATGGGAGAACAAAATTATCTGTGGCAGCAATATTCAAAACAAGGAGGAATGTTAGAATTATAAATATAGAAGATAGTGGTGAAAAAAGTGTGTATTACGGCACAGAAAACCACTTTTCCGAGCAGCGGACATAGAAATTAATTAAATATAATATTTCTAGTTCATTTCAGCTAAAACACAAGAAGGTGCAATGAGTTCTGGAAGTACACTCCAGAACTCATTGTAAATTCTCTTACTTACTCATTGCAAGTACAACTTCAAGAGAAGTTATAAATATATTTATAGTATTAGGTGCTATGATGGATGAATTGTCGTCTAAATTTAGAAAAAAGGAAAACGAGACTGACATCACATTTAAACATATATATTTACTAAAATTATACACAAATAGCTTGAAATACGAAAGAGTGAGTTTTGTTCAATAAAATTGGCTTCGATCAGGGCCTCTAGACGATTTCTGCAAATGTTCTTGTCAGTCTCTATATTTAAGTTTGTCCAGGTTGCCATAATCCATGCCATCAATTCATCTTTTGTGTTTAAAAAAGTTTTTGTTGATCTCTCGCACGCAAGCGCCCTGCTCATATTAAAGAGGGTCATAGCTTGTAGAGTAAGGTGGCCAAGGGGTGATGCGGTTAGTTGAGGAAATTGTCTGACAGCCATGACTGTGTTCTCCTGCCTGCAAAGTCATCTTGCCAGACATGGGATCTTCCAGCAGCCACTCTCTTGATCCAGACCAGCACTAACACCTCAAGGTATTCCATGTTTAGTCTGATGTTCTTTGGGAAAATGAATGGAGGCATATCGTCGTCATAATTAATGACCATTCTAAAGATCACGATGTTGATTGTATATATCATTCAAGTCTTTCCGAAACCTTTGCACTGTACTCAGATTCACACCCAAAGACTCTGAAACGTTCCTCATGAATCTTCCGGCGCGAATTTGCGTCATTGTGCTCTTTATATCACAAGTGGTGCCCAACTCACCCTACTATAACATTCAGTCGAAAAATAAAAACAAACAAGGCGAATGTTCGGAATTAAAAATATAAAATGATGACAATTTACCCATCGAACATACACACACACACACACACACACACACACACACACACACACATATATATATATATATATATATATATATACATATATATATATAATGTTTATTTAGAAATTATAAAATCATAAAAAGTAGCTATTTTGTTTCGGTACTACTTGTGTCTTATCAAGTAGTGTCGAAACAAAATAGCTACTTTTGGAGTGATATTATAACATATTCATGTTATAATTTCTGAACAAATATTATTTGCTCTACTTTGAATTGAGTAGTTTTTAAGAATAGTGTTTCTTTCGATACGGAATATTATTCCATCTATACCTACCCTATACTTATTTATATATATATATATATATATCTATTGTCATCCGCAGACAGATCTGTTTCGCTGTATTATAGCTCATCAGTACGGTTAGTCTCCGATTGCTACCTAACCCAGGCTTGAAACCCGACCGAGTTGGCGTCAGTCGTCGGCCATGGGGCATTCGTTGGAAGAAGGCAGTCTTTGTAGCGTATATATATATATATATATATATATATATATATATATATATATATATATTGTTGTAACGAAGTTGTGGAACTCGTAGTTTTTTTAACCTGCTGTTCATGCATTTACTTTTATATATACAACAAAATAAAACACAAAGAGGTAAAACGTAAAAAATTCTGATAGTTTTATACACACTGACCCTATTTCAATAAAAAATGTAAATAATTAAAATGAATTTCTTATATAAAAGCTTCGGGTTCAATTTCATCCAGTTTGTTTAGTTTTAAAACTGCTTATTTTTAATAATCTTGCAAGCCTTTTCGTTGGTTGCTGCCACTGGAAATATAAAATAGCTTTCTCTATACTGATTCCTTTTATGGACTTTCTCTAATGTTTTCTCTTTTCTCTAAATGTTCGTATATTTTTCGCTTAGCTTTGACATAATTAGAGACATAATATCGGCCGGAGTGCTTTAATAATAATGGCTTATGTTATTATTTTACAGTATATCAGAATTGCAAATTTCTTTCAAGGATGTTGCAATTTTAAGTTGACATCAATATTAGTTTGTGATAGTAAATGCGATATCTACTTTAATGTAAAACTTATAATACGAGCTGCGGAACTCTACTGGTTGATGTGTGTAGATTTCAATCCACAGCCCGTCTTTGGCCAGTTTCTTCTTGACGAGATGTGGCTTCTTTTTGCCTTTTTTACAAGTATTTTCACGGCAGCCCGCTCTGATGAGCTTTTTCCCCTGCTACCCTGACCAACGTATTTACTCGTTTTACTAGATCGGCCTTAAGCACTCAATCTTTTATTGTCAAAGTAGTTAACTGTTTCTAATCACGCATTTCTCATTTGTGAAACTCCCTTCCATTTGCTTGCTTCCCTGATAGCTACAATCTTCAAATGTTTAAATGCAGCGTCAATTACTATCTTTAATCTACTTGACTCCCATCTATCCCTTATCTTTTCTTCGACATCCTCTTCATCTTTTTTCTTCTCTCATTGTAACGTCCTACGCGACAGCAGCATTTCCGCTTTGCTTGGGTTAAAATGATTTAATTTCCAGTGGCTTATGATATCTTTGTTTCTGGATGCTTGATGACTGATTTTATTGCATTTGTTATTATTAAGATAATATTTTTTAACAAACTTAGTATTCGCCAAACGATTTCCGTAAAAATTTCATCATGTACTTCTGTTAGCGAAATTCCTCGGCGGACCTCAAATGGAATGACTATATTGAATCCATTGCCAAATCTGCTGCTATGAAAGTGGGCTCCCTGTGCAGGGCCCGGAAATTTTTCCCACCTGAATCTATTCTGCACATATACAAATCTACCATCTGCCCGTGTATTGAATATTGCTGCCATATCTGGTCGGGTGCCCCTGCTGCTCTCCTTGGGCTTCTTGACAAAATACAAAGGAGGATCCGTAACGTGGTTGATACTGACTTGGCAGACCGGCTGCAGCCGCTCTCTCACCGGCGTGATGTGGCTTCCCTGTGCCTCTTCTACAAGTACTTTCATGGCTTCTGCTCCGATGAGCTTAGATCACTGGTGCCGCCTAAGCAGGAATTTACACGAGATACTAGATTAGCAACTAGGTCCCACCCTTTTACAGTTAAACAAATAAGGTGTAACCGTAAATTCTACTCCAACAGCTTCTTTTCTCGCGCTTCCCGCCTGTGGAACTCCCTTCCACAAGTCTGCTTTCCCGACAGCTACAATCTCCAGGTGTTTAAATGTAGGGTCAATAGACGCCTCCTATCACACTAACTCCCAATTATTCTCAGAACACTCTCATCTACCCAACCCTCATTCTCTGTATCCTTACCCGCCTATCACCCACCCTCTGACATTTCCTATATTTAATCATCCTTTCTCCACTCTATGTAGCCCCCTGCGCAGTAGTGTCAGTGACATGCCTTGCTCGGGGTGAAACGCTTATAAAAAAAAAAAAATCTGGTTTGTAGTTTCAATCAGTATTTTAGTAGTAGTAGAAGTAGGAATCCATTTATCTCGTGAGATTGGTAAAAATCCAGTACTTTGGTAAAGAAACTAGAGTGACAAACTTGGGCGCTGCGATCTAGAGGCCGTGCCCTGACTAGACAACATACACCCCACATTTATTGCCATCCTGAAAAGATCCAAAGAAATACCACACATTACATTGGTCGGCTTGGCTGAAGGAGTTGCCGGAATGCTGTCGGTGTTGATAGTCAAGAGTCGTTGGAGGTCCACTTTTGGTTTTCTGTAAGGATTTGCTTTAACAGTCTTTCCCTGTTTGGATATGACTTTAAGGCAGCGAAGAGTTAAAATCAATGCTTTTTTTTTGTTTTTGCCTAACTGAACTGTCTAGCTCCATCGATCCGAAGCAGCTGGCTATGAGGCACTCGCTTTCTACGTTTGCCCATTCTCTTGCTTCAAGCTAAACTTAGTTGTCAGAGGCTATTCAAGACACAAGCCGCAAAAGTATTTTATAGACACCGGTAGCTATACCAGACTATCACTTCCGGTTGGAAACATTTAGAATGTACACTACCGGCTATAATTATTAAGCCACCGCAGTTAAAAAAAAAACAAATAAAAAACAGTTTAAAAAACAAATGTATTTCATACTGTTTTTAGTAATTATTTCCAGGTGTATAATTCTAAATAAAAACAGAATAGTTCTTTTGTAATTATTACTTTGAAAAATTTTAAAATGCACCCCGGAAGCCTTTGCTTTGGCCAGCCAATAAGAAGAGGAGACTAGCATAGGGAAGAGAGCACTAAAACTGGACACCAGAACAGTTCATTTGATGCACATGTTATTGTGCAGTATGAAAAAAGTACCATTCTATTTGCATTTAGAAGTATCCACTTGACAATAAATAGTAAAAATAGTATGAAATACATCATATTTAAAAAAAAACAATTGTCGTTGCCTAATAATTATGCCCAGTAGTGTATATATATAGAAACTATATACATTGCGTGTTTTGCAGTCAGTTTTAAACTTATTGATAATAACCTGTTTGTTTAGGAATAAATCCAAAATATATAGATATATAAAACTAAATTACACCACTTCCATATATCTGGTCAGCCTGTTAATTTAAATCATAATAATAGGTCCTTCACTCTCTATATTATTCATCGGTCTTTCAGTCATTGATTTTGTTTCGACTGAAGGATTATTTGCAGCATTTTCTTAAATTATTGTTTCCATTTCTTTAAGAAAATTTAATAAATTAAGCAATAAGTAAATATTCTCAGTTATTTCTTCACTGTGAAGAAATAAAAGGATTTTGTTATAACAGGTAGACGTTGGCGGTCACGTGTCTATACGTTTCCCTGTCCTCTGTAGTTCTAAATACATTTTGTGTTTTTGTTATCAGTCATAAAACCTCTTCCCTCATCTATTTACTCAAGTTCGCTTAAGTAGATTATGCATTATTTTCCTCAATTTCTTTTGCCTTCAGTCTGTTCCGTGAGTATTAAATTTTCCAAGCCTTCTTTCCTCATCATGTGAACTTACGACACCATGTTAACACTCAGGTTCTCATACAATTACCGAATAAAAACAACTTCGAACCTAGGCAGTACCTAAAGTGGTGACAGATTGCGACTACCAGGAACTGTAAATTTGGATTGGTGTGCGATGAAATCGAAAATGGCTCGCAATTGTTAACTGGAGAGCTGCAGGTGGGTTCGAAGCAAGATGGTTAATGTTTATAAAATTAGCTTTGTGTCAAACATAACGAAACTCCCTGCAACTTAGGATTTATTCGTAATCATCAGAAGATTAGAGATAGGAATTTTGGATTTTGTTGATGATTAAAGTATAATTTTGCATGTTTGAATAGAAATTTATTGATAGAAAAGAATAACATGAATTGGTAGATGTTAATCGGTCCAAGAGAAATAGTATTAAGAAGGGCAGCAAGAGAGTTTGAGTGAGTTTATGTGTACGTAGGCAGGAACGTATGTATGTATGTATGTATGTATGTATGTATGTATGTATGAGAGTTATCTTTGAGTAGGAGTGTCTTTCAAGTTATCGCTCACGGGGAATTGTGAAAAGGCAAGAGGTGAGCAGTGAACGATGAAGAAGAAGAAATTAAGAGGTGAGAGGTGAGAGAGGAAGAGAGAGACAATAACAATGATTGCTTGACATATGTCAAGGGTGAGGGTTAACTGCTTGTCATCTCTTAACTCTTTGGCAACGGTCGAGCTTGCACGTCTCTTTTTCGTTTCGGAATTCCCTCCCGGATGTGATTCTGTCCATTTCATTGGACGTCAAACATTTCGCATCGAGGTGTGAAATTTCGCGAGTTTTGTGTGCGTTAAGCAAAGTTTGTATATTCGAGAAAATTCTTTATTTCTAACAATGAGACAGATATGAATTTTTGAAATCTAGAATTTGTTTTGTTCACTACAGGTCTTCATAGTCACTTATGCGCTATTAACCTTGAGAATGTTATGAATCCACCTCTACTCTTTCATCTATGGGTTAATTGGCAACACTAGTATCACTAAACTATCTAAAGATTCTTATAATCTACAAATATTTTATGACTTTTAATAACCAGAAAACGGATGATAAAACTTAGCAAAAGAATCAGTCCATCAGGCATTATATTAATGGCAAGATCTCAACATTTTACACTTGAAATTGTTAGATGTAACCGTAAGTTCTATGCTAACAGTTACTTCTCCTGGTTTCGGTTTCTTACTTTCCAGTTATTTTGATCTTTAAATGTAAATACGGTATTTTCTGCCTTCTTACTTCTTGTTCCTTTAATATTCTCCCTCCATATTAATGTTTATTACGGATATTCTTTAAACTCGGAAAGACTTTGCATTTGACGGCTTTAAAGTGTCACTTTATAACGATATAATTCAACAACTCTTCTTCATATGACCTAAATGTTCAACTTGGTAGTTTAACCTGATTCTCGTTTTTGATTGAGTTATACAGAAGCAGCCATAATCATATTGTTTAACTCCCTCTAAGCACCCCTCCTTAACTTTCTAAATAACCAAGAATTGCTTTTATATTTTTAAAGGTCAATCATTTTTTCCATTTGTTTTAAAACATAACCCCAAGAAGAAACATGAATTTTTTCGTAATGACATAATGCTTTTATAATCCATTGTAACAATAAAATGACAATATATATATATATATATATATATATATATATATATATATATATATAAACTTATTTATAAATGGAACTTTGTGTGTATATGTTCGTGTCTGTGTGTGTGTCCGTTGCCTATAGACTCCGAAACGGCTGAACCGATTTTCTTGAAAATTTACACAGTTGTACTATAACCGTCTGTGAGTGTTCTTAGCTAGGTTTTGTGTCGAGGCACCCCCGATAAATACCGAAAAATCGTTAATCGAAAAAATCGGGTTATAGAAGGAGTGGTTCGATGTTAATCAAATTTGATACACTCATAAACAAAGACATAAGAAACGATATTCAGAAGTCTCAAGGTTGCAGTTTTTACAATAGCGCAGAGAATCGATAATATGTATATATATATAAAAGGCAAGATCTTTGTGCGTGTGTGTGTCTATTTATCTGTCTGTATGTCCTTTATACAAATCCACAATTTTTATCCGATTCTCACTAAACTTCACACAAATATTCTTTAGGCTGAGTCTGAGCTCCAGGACCATGGATTATTTTTAAAGCTTTCATTTCACCCGAGCAACGCCGGGCTATACTGGTAGTATATATATATGTGCCGTTTCTGTGAAGAAAAATAATTTACAGGTAAACTAAAATTTTATAAGATTTTCATGTCTCTTCATTGTGGGGAGGCAATTCAAAATTGTTCGCACTGATTCCGTCCTGAACAAAAGAAAAATAATAATAATACAAAGTACCAGGGAAAAAAATGAGAAAATAAACATAACAATCAACAAGTAATCAAAGCAAGGCTTTCATGATTGATTATGGTTCTCCACAACTTCCTATCTTTTGTAGCTGTTAGCAATTTTTTATTTTTACCAGCCTTCCAACTTCTTCTGCTATCCATTTCCAGAGTCAAGGAAAACTGGATACTCGTTGTTTCCTACTGTAACTTGTGCCTTCGATATGTCATCTGTGTACCAACTTTTCTTAGCCTTCTATTCTCTTTAAATGTCCAGAAAATCTTCTTTCTGCTGCTGTGAAGATAAGTGGTATTTTTTTTTTCAAATTTCCTTAACACTTCTTCGTTATTCACACGCTCTGTACATGATATTTTCAACATCCTTCTATAGAATCAAATGTTTGTCGGACCAATTTTTCTCATTCTCTAAGAGAAATATTTCTCATTATCCGAGAGAAAAGTTTCCAGCATTTGCATGCCATATAGAAGGATCGAAAACTAAAAGTAGATTTCTATTTTGCTAAGCAAACCGTGGTTAGTAAGTTCAATTCTCGTTCAATAATTCTAGTTTATATTAGAAACGAGCTCATATAAGTAGATTCATGAGAACACACCTGGATGAAATAGAAATAGATTTATTAGATTAACAAAACCATTATTATTATTATTAAAATAGTGGGATGACAAGGTCGATCGCAGTGCACAGTTTTTTTGGGGGGTGGGATTCCAAAATAACTTTCTTGTAGACATTTTTAACTGAGTATGAAGAGCATTTAAATTAGTTCAATTTTTTTTCATTTTTTAGCTTTAGCAAGGTGATAAAGCCGCGAAAACACAAGCGTTTACTGGGAGTGAAAGAAACAGAAAACTTCATTGAGGAGAAAAAAACAATAAAATGAATAAGATTCAAGGAGGCAGACCATTGCATTTTTCTTTAAATCTTTCCACCCCCAATAAAGCGGGACTACCATTAGTGCGCAGGGATTATTGTGTGAGACAAGACTGTTTACAGAGGGTATTGAGGAAAGATCTAATATGAAAGATATTCACGAAGATAGAAAATGGCAATTGAAGTTGAATTTAAATCTTTAGAGATTGTAGCTGACAGGAAAGCAAGTAAGTGGAAGGGAGTTCCACAGACAGGAATTGTAAAAAAAAAACAAACAAAACTTTCTAGTTGAATTGTTGGTTACCATTTGATCATTAACGATTGACATAGCATTAAAATTTCTGAAGATATTAGTTGACAGGAAAGAAATAAGTCAAAGATATTTATTGAAAATCTGACAAAAGAAACGATTAGAATAGATCTGACGTTAATCAGTCAGTTAAGTTCCATACGTGATACGCGATTGGGCGATCATGTCTCGAAAAGGACATGACTGACTGGGCAGTTGATTATCCCGCAGTAATTTCCAATTGTTTTCTGCAGTAAGATTGGTTGCCAGCCAAGGCTATAGAACCCAATCTGTCCTGCTATTTGACTTATAGCTAGAGAGAGAAAAGATGTATTATATTATTAAGTAGTAATTAGTGGGGGATCAGTTTATCACTTCATAAGAACAGAAAACTGATCCCCCATATTATATCCAGTAGAAGCCTTAATCATGTTTCCAACTGTTATATTCAGTCAGTCATGTGCCATAGGTGATACACGCTTGGGTGATCTCGAAAGAGACATGACTCACTAGGCAGAATATTATCCGCAGTAGGTTGCCATTGGTTTCTGAAGTAGATTGGTTGCCAGCCAAGGTTATAGAATCCAATCTATCCTGTTGTTTAACCCATAACTGGAGGGAAGATACGGATTAATACATTTGCGCGTAAGTGAATGGAAGGAATTCAATCGGTTCCTCGATTTCTCGTTCCTAGCCGATATCCACTGCACTAGACGTCACACTTAGTAATTTCATCTGTAAAATGATGAAACGTAACTGTCAATCTAGTACCACGTATTACATTCATAAAGTTTTGGTACCAACGGGAAAAGCTCATTAAAATTACCATGAAATGAAAGAAATGGCACAAAAAAGATACGTTACCGTTCTAGAAAATCATTGAAGCCGAGACATTTATTTACTTTCTTAATGAATTTTTTTTTATAATTCTGAAATATTCTGCTGCTAATAGTTCATATTGATACACTGCTGGCGTAGCCTTTTTCGGCACAAATAGTGAAAATGCTGAACCGAGTTTTTTTTTTATTATAATCGTTTCACCCCGAGCAAGGCATTCCACTGCCACTATTGCACAGGGGATTACATAGGGGGAAGTGGTGAGAAAGGATGGTTAGATATAGGAAATGTCAGAAGGAGGGTGATAGACGGGCAAGGATACCGAGAATGAGGGTTGGGTAGATGGTGAGAGTGTTGGGATAATAGATGCAAGTTAGTGTGATAGGTGGTGTCTATTGACCTTACATTTAAACTTCTGGAGATTCTAGCTGTCGGGAAAGCAGGCATGTGGAAGGGAATTCCACAGGCGGGAAGCGCGAAAAATGAAGCTGTTGGAGTAGAAATTACGGTTACATCTTATCTGTTTCACTACAAAAGGGTGGGACCTAGTTGCTAATCTAGTATCTCGTGTATATTCGTACCTAGGCGGCACCAATGATCTAAGTTCATCGGAGCAGAAACCGTGAAAGTGTTTATAGAAGAGGCACAGGGAAGCCACGTAACGCCGGTGAGAGAGTGGTTGCAGCCGGTCTGCCAAGTCAGTATCGATCACGTTACAGATTCTCCGTTGTATTTTGTCAAAAAGCCCGAGGAGAGTAGCAGTGGCACCCAACCAGATTCCCCGTTGTATTTTGTCAAGAAGCAGGAGAGGAGTAGCAGTTTTGTCAAGAAGCCCGAGGAGAGTAGCATTGGCCCCCGACCAGGTTCACCGCTGTATTTCGTCAAGAAGCCCGAGGAGGGTAGCAGGGGCACCCGACCAGTTCAAATTCCATTCAAGTCTGTTATATTCATTTCGCAGTAATATTTTCGGAAAAGGCGAGAATCCATTCTTTCAACACAGTAAGTTAAATTGTAAGGCAAACGGAGATTCTAGCCATAGGTGGCTACCAATCAAAATAACAGACGACTTTGAATTGGAGAAAACAAAGAGAAACTTCACTAGTTTATTTCCCAACACCATCTAGAAATTTCTATAAATTCAGAAAGAATATAGAAAAGAAATCTGTTGAGAGTTTTCATTGTCTACAACCTGAAGAGGCAGAGCATTAAAATATTTACTTTTACATCAACTTCCAATATAAAATTCACATGAACTTGTGAATATACTTTGGAACAAGTTAGAAAAATATACTAATTGCTTTTAGCGAGTTCGATAAAGTCTGCATGAATCTCTCATCATGTAAACTTTTCTGCTAAGTTAAAAATAGATCTATTCTCATTGACGAACCCATGGTTCAAATATATAAAAAATCGTTTTATTTCAAGGTAAAAAATATGCACCCTATTATATCTCTAACTTAGGATATTTATGAATTCTTTGTAAACAAAGTACTTAGATCTTAAATAAAATTCCTCTTATGCTATTAGCCGTAGTGATGCACTCTTGGCAAACCTAGGAATTTATTTTCCCTATGAGAACAATTTTTTTAAAATTAAGTCAAATTTGAGAGAATTTTCACTTCCATTGCTATCGGATATTGAAGCTGCAAATTGTCTGAAAATATACAAAATATTTATTTTGTTTACAGAATGTACATTATTCGGATTACTGTCATCATCTTTGTTGCTAAAGTAGTGGTGAACAAGTAACTTACAGGGTTTGAGGGAGACAACTCATGATTTCTAAAAGAGGCACTACTACGCAAGGAAAATTGTCATATACACCAGTGATTGTAATAAAATTTTCGGTTCAAAATTCCTAGCACCTGAAAAAGGCCGAGCGTACAACGGCCGAAACGTTGTACAAATGGTTACAAAGATGAGGACAATAGTCCAAATAATGTAAATACTACCTTATATCAGAAATAGAGACAAATCTTATTTTGTTTCTCTCACGACACCCCATGGAACAGATACTGACTGCGGGGCCTATACTTTCGGCTTTATACCACATCTTAGAAAATAAACAAACTCCATAATACGGAATCTGTTGTGAATTCTAAACTCTTTCGGGTCACAACAGATTGATAAAATTGGCAATAACAAATTTTTAAAATTTCCTTTCTAATATTCAAAGAATATTAAAAGTTTACTGTAATTAACGAATTTAGGAACTTAAATTTAAAATCTATCGATTTTAGGTAATGATAAAAATGTGGCCTTGTATCAAACTTAACTTAGTAAACCACAAAACTAAAACAATATAATTAAAAGAAATGTTTTAGTTAAACAATCTATAAAAAACGATTTTAAAAAAATAAATTCAAATTTCTTATAAAATATTAAAGAAAGATTTTGTAGAAATTTTTCAAAACGTTCGAATGTTTTGTGAAAAAAAAAGTCTGTAGAACGAACTTTTGTTTGATGAAATGCGCACGCAAAAGGAAATGACGTCTGGCGCTTAAAAAACCTAACAAATCCAATAAGAAAATCTTATCAGAAATTACGACGTCAACAATTCTAATTGCATAATTTTTCACTATCCAATCAGATTTTTTTGGAAAAACCATTATCACTCAGAAGAAATACCAAGATAGAGAAATAGGAAAAAAGTTTCAGAAACAGAAAAATGATGTAAAAAATAAAACTTGGAACGTAAATAGAGAAAGTAAAATTGCTCAACTAAATAATGATACGTATGCATGGTTATCTGCATAAAGAGCAACCCAAAATGCCAAATAAAGATGGAGGATACTAGAATCAAGCAAGTACAAAAATTTAATTCAGTTAAATAGAGGAAAAAACATTATAGTAACTAAGAATCTCTACTGGCAGCAAACTGGTAACAGACAGGTAACTAGTACAGCATATTTACAAAGATAGAAAGGGGCGTAAGACAAGGAGGTGTCTTTTCACCGAATCTGTTCAAATTGTACAGGGAGAATATTCTGAGGACCCTAGATGCTATGCCAGGATTTGTAATCGGAGGTCACAATTTGAACAACATAAGGTACGCAGATGATACAGTGCTGATAGCAGACACGGAAAGGAAACTACAAAACCTCCTACAGAAAGTAGCTGAAGAGAGTGACAAGAAATGACTACAAATGAACTGCAAGAAAACTGAATGCATGGTCATCAGTAAGATAAAACAACCCAAATGCCAAATACAGGACGGGGATACAGAATCAAGCAACTACAAAAATTTAAATACCTAGGAAGTGTTCTAATAGGGGATAGAAAGTGCGACACAGAGATCCGAAGGCAAATTGGCATGGCAAAGAACGCGTTCCAGAAGCTGAGTAAAGTACTAAGGCATAGGGAACTTTCACTAGAAACAAAAGAAGAGAGTACTAGAATGCTATGTGATGCCAGTTCTTCAATACGGCAGTGAATGCTGGACAATATCATCGAAGGAAGAAACCTGAAGCAGCATGATGTGAATATTATGGACCGAACATATGAACAACGATGAGGTGTTGGAAAGAATGGCAACGAAAAGAAAATTAATAGTGAGCATCAGGAAGAGACAACTGAAGTTCCTGGGACATGCAATGAGGTAGGAAAACTTGGAGAACCTGATACTGACAGGCCAGATAGAAGGAAAAAGAGACAGAGGAAAGCAGCGGATAACATATTTGAAGAGCCTGAGCAGGTGGATGACGGAACGAGTGTTGCGTAGTGTAACAGGAGTAAACATACTAAAAGCCACCAAGGATACGAAGACGTGGAAAGCCATGATCGCCTACGTCCTGAAGGGACAGGGCACATAAAAGAAGACGATAGAGAATGTAGAAAATGAAGAACCCTTTTGAAAGAGACGCTAACCTATATATATCCCTTTCTCAAAAGAATGATATTGGTCTCAGGATATGTGTAGAATAAAGGTCTTGATTATCCCTATACTCATAATATGACACAAACAACAAGAGATTATAATATGACTGGAATTCTCGATCCAAAAAAGTTAATTGTATTGAATAAACGAATATGTACAGATCAATTATAAAAAGTGGATATACGAGACTGAAACTAAAAATACAATAGTCCCTGCTAGGATTAAGGGAATTACTGCAAATTACTACAAAATCAAAACAATAACCTAAAATACCGCATCTTGTTCTTAAAGAACCTCAGCTGATCGAAGCATTTGTACGGATGTCATGCATAACATCAGTCTCGCTCAGAAATATTTAAACACTTAGTTGTATACAACAACTTTCTCAGATAAATGACTACAAATGGTTTCAAGCTCGTCGATCTTAACAGGGATCATACTTTTAAAATCTTATGGACTGTTAGTATTTCTGGAAAAGAAGTTGTCTAGTAGGGAAAACTTTTTACTTACACTTCCGCCCAAAGTTTTTAAAAAATGATGTCTTTCATACTATTTTTTAGTATTTATTGCCAAGTGAATAATTGTAAATGAAAATAGAATGGTTCATTTGTTAATATTGCACAATAACATGTGAGTCAAATGAATTTATAAATATTTAATAATTACCTTGATTGCAGTTTCATCAATAAAAGAATGAAGAAAATTTAGGGCGATTCGGACGAGTTCATCTTTGCTTCCTTGCCTTGTAAAATTTTGCAAAGTAATGATAACAAAAGAACCACTCTATTTTCATTTGGCATTAAATAATAAAAATAGCATGAAATAAATAATTTCTGAAAAAAAAAACTGGGGGACCTAATAATTATAGCCGGCAGTTTATCGTTAGAGATGAATCGATCATGTGTACCTGGTGTGTTGAGTCAGGACTGAGGAGATTTGGACAGGTGGATCTCAGGAATCTAATTTTTAAAGATCTATGAAAAAGGCGTGAGCTTACTTATAGGTTAACAACATTTGTATGTGGAGAACGGGTTGTTAAGTGAAAAATAATTCATCAGGTGCGTGAGACCGTTTGTACCCTGTCAAGGTTGGAAAGTAGAAGGCACAGTAGAGTAATGGATACCGGCTCAGACTGAGGAATCGAGTTTAGTTCATTACAATCACTGTTTTCACTTATAGCAATGGGTAAATAGCAGAACAGAGTGGGTTCTATAGCCTTGGATGGAAACTGGTCTAGGAGAACGAAAAACTAAGATAAAAGAGTTTGCGTAGAATTAGCCCTCTAACCTTTAAAAAAATATCTTATAGAAGTATCGACGACAACGAACTAGCCTAGAACAGATTGCGAGGGTCGTCGATGTCCTTTGCTCCAATAGAAGCGATGAGCTAAAATAAGAGTAAACTGTGATAACAGGGCAGCATATACCCAGATATGACACTAATACTATTAATGGAGATGTTTTGAATTAAGTGCGGATATATTTTGAGGTGTCTTGAATTCATAAACGGATAATTTGTCTATATAATGTTCACCAATACAAGGCTGAAAAATCACTTAAGGTAGAGATTACTGAATGTGTGTAGAATATATAAAGAAATGATAATCAGGATGATAGAACTGATCAATGACTTGAAAATATTTAAACAGTTGTGTTCAAGGAAGCATCCACATATATTTCTAGGTAAAAATACTGATTAGAACTTACCATAGATACATTTTGGGGGCTCTGAAAATTGAACAGATATTCGTAACCAACAGCAATAGATTCCAGGATCCAACTGGCGAGCTCAACGACTCGATAGAGCTGGAGTTCAGGGGTATGCAATCAAGAAAATATACCCCTAAGTAATTTGGATATTTCACCAATTACTGGAGAATTTTGAGGCCATATAAAATGAGTATTAAGCATATTACAGGTGCAACATTAACCACTTTGGCTGATTGATTTATAATATCATCACTAAAATGGGCTTATTGCAATAAAAAGAACACTCTCCATTTTGTTAGAAAATTTACTCATTAAAAAGTTTTAATGGCTGACGTTGAGATTTAGGACTCTAAAACATAAGCTTCATTAGTGTAGTCAGTTAAGCGCCATGGTGATACACACTTGGTCGATTATGTCTCAAAAGAGACATAACTGACTGGGCAAAGGATTTTCCCGCAGTAGGTTACAATTGCTTTCTGTGGTAGACTAGTTGCCAACGACAGCTATCGGACCCAATCTGTTTTGTTGTCTAATAGCTAGAGGAAGAAGCGACGGATACCTTTCCCAAGAGTATGTGCGCGTAAGTGAATACAGTGAATTTAACCTAAATTCGAACAAGACTCTCCGATTTCTAATTCCTAGCCGATATCCACAGCACCACAACCCATATCCATCCATCCATCCATCCATCCATCCATCCATCCATCAGTGTAATAATAAACTACAAATGAAATACAGAGAAACTCTGTCAATATAACATGCTCAGAGTTTATATAAGTGTTGAGGATCACTACTTTGTGGATACAAGGATGGACTCGCCTGATTTGTACATATTATCCTGGCTAAACAGAGAACGGCAGTAGTTGAGTAGTTGTACTCTACTATTGACACTGTCAGTTCTCTGCCTTCGGGTAGAGGGCGCTCTCTGCTTCCGAGCAGAGAGAGATAACCCAGTCGTGGTTCCGCCGAAGGGTAGAAGCACGACTGGGCAAAAATAGACTGACATTTTTTGGCCGGGCCATATAGCCCGGAAAACCCAGTTATAAACTGACCATGTGTCACATGTTGCCCTTACTGAGGGGGGGCAACTAAATAATGTAGTTGAGAAGTGGTACTCCACTATTGACACTGTCAGCTTTCTGCCTTCGGGTAGATGGCGCTCTCTGCTTTCGAGCAGAGAACAATAACCCAATCGTGGTTCCGCCGAAGAGTAGAATCACGACTGGGCAAAAATAGACAAACATTTTTTGGCTGGGCCATATAGCCGGAAATCCCAGTCAAATCTGACAATGTGTCACATGTTGCCCTTTCTGGGAGAGACAACTAAATAGTGTAGATGAGTAGTTGTACTCTACTATTGACACTGTCGCCTCTCTGACTTCGGGTAGAGGGAGCTCTCTGCTACCGAGCAGAGAGCAATAACTCGGTCGTGGATTCACCGAAGGGTAAAAGCACGACTGGGCAAAAATAGACAGCCATTTTTTGGCCGGGCCATATAGCCCGGAAAACCCAGTTATAAACTGACCATGTGTCACATGTTGCCCTTACTGAGAGGGACAGCTAAATAATGTAGTTGAGTAGTTGTACTCTACTATTGACACTGTCAGCTCTCTGCCTTCAAGTAGAAGGCGCTCTCTGCTTCCGAGCAGAGAGCAATAACCCAGTCGTGGTTCCGCCGAAGGGTAGAATCACGACTGGGGAAAAATAGACAGGTATATTTTGGCCGGACCATATAGCCCGGAAATCCCACACATAACTGACCATGTGTCACATGTTGCCCTTACTGGGAGGGACACCTAAATAATGTAGTTGAGTAGTTGTACTCTACTATTGACACTGTCAGCTTTCTGCCTTCGAGTAGTGGGCGCTCTCTGCTTCCGAGCAGAGAGCAATAACCCAGTCGTGATTCCGCCGAAGGGTAGAATCACGACTGAGGAAAAACAGACAGCCATTTCTTTGCCGGGCCATATAGTCCGGAAAACCCACTTATAACTGACCATGTGTCACATGTTGCCCTTAGTGGGAGGGACAACTAAATAATGTAGTTGAGTAGTTCAGCAGTTGTACAGTCGCTTAGTTGGTCAGTAATTTGATGCATAGTATGGTGGAGTTGTTCTTGACATAGACTTATTATTCAGACATACATCTTAACTATTGATTTCTACTCACAGTATTCCTAGTATTCCTGAATTGACTAACCCGTGTCTCAGTTTGTATATTATTGTTCAATTTAACTTAGATTTTCTATCTCTATATGTTCTTTTGTTATTTATTATTTTGTGTTGTTTCTCAACCAGAATCCACAACAATAAGTCTAACCTTTGTGTAGGACTTTGTATTTAGATGTAAAATAAATAATTACTCCATCGCTAAACTGCAGAAATAATTCTGTATACCGTTGTATATAATGTTTATATATTCCGTAAGATTTCATAATAGAAAATTACTAAGAGTTGGAATTCTCAGTATCAGAAATTGTTATTGGTCAAGTTGTAATACAATGATTATTGAATTAATAATATTATTCTAGCTGTAACTGTTAACAGAATTTTTTTTAATATTCAAGCTTCTAATTCGACGTCCATAAACATATGTTGCTTTTGTCTCATAACGAGATTGAACGTCTGAAATTTATAATAAAATATCAAATAAGTTTTTCTTTCATTTCCTGAGATTAGAGTTGAAAAAATAATGATAATTTGCTCTTTCATCTGTTTCCCAAATATCTGAAATATTCCTGCCGACTGCACGCTAGTATCGACAATATTTTGCGTGTGATTAAAAAAATTCAAATCAAGATTCCTGAATTAATCAACTTGCTCATGTCTGTCATGAGACATTTGGTTCATGATCGGGCAAGAACGTAAGCATCTCCGCCCATCTTAACAATAGATAGAAAGAGCAACAAACTTACTTGGCAAAATCAGTTTTAGATGGAAGACTATGGATAAGGAAAATGGGTAGAGCGTTTGGAGTAGCAGTATGAGTAGGATTAGCAGGAAATGAGGCGGAGTTACAGTAGAGAAACAACAGTCATTGGATAATATCATACAATAAAGGAGGTATATTCAGATTTTACAGATGTTACAGTGAGGAAATTGTCAAGGACAATAAGATGAGATGAAGATGAGGAGATTAGAGGGTGTGGTCAATATTGTGAGACGCGAATTTGATTCCAATATAAATCCAGTCAATGGACAATGTTAAGAGAATACATTGTGCATGTAGTTTCAAAGAATTCCAGCAATTAAAAGAGTAGTAGAAACATTTAAACAAAAAAAAAAAAAATCGAAAAAAAACAAAACTGGTTGGAATTATTATATCTGAGATAAAGTGAAATGGTTGATTTATCAAGAACATTAAATCTATCTATCTATCTATCTATCTATCTATCTATCTATCTATCTATCTATCTATCTATCTATCTATCTATCTATCTCACAATGATCATAAAAAATCTATCATGGTCTGTTCATATCTATCTATCTATCTATCTATCTATCTATCTATCTATCTATCTATCTATCTATCATAATGAGTTCATTATCAATATGTTTATGTAAATGTCTGTGTTCATTATCTATCTATCTATCTATCTATCTATCTATCTATCTATCTATCTATAACACTATACTACTACTACTAATAATAATAATAGTAATAATAACGATGATATTTAAATAATAATAATTTTTAATAAATTAATTAAATAATTCCATAATATCAAAAACAGCTAATTAATTATTTGATAATGGCAATAATACTAACATTTAATTTATGTTGAAACATTAGTGTGGGGATCACTTAATACTTAACGTTTTATCAGTTCATCTGATCTTTATTATTTATGATAATATTGTATGTTTGTGTTTGTGTTAACATTCGTGACTGGGTTGAGTGTAAGAGCCAAGAGTTGTATCAGTTAAGCCTCTATAAGTAATGATGATATTACATTTTCTTTTTATTGTAGTTAGTTTTTGTTTGGTGTGATATAAATAAAAAGAGATTTATCAATTCTCATATTCATTAGTAATTTTAAATTGTTTCCCTATATGGTAAAATTTGTGGGTACTTGTATAACACTAAAGTTGTATCTTGTCATTTAATCTTTACTAGCAGTATAGCCCGGCGTTGCTCGGGTGTAATAAAAGCTTTAAAACAAAAAGGTGGTCCTGGAGCTCAGACTCTTTGGACGTTGGCACGAAAGACTAAAAAGCAATAGTTGTTTTCAGTTAAAGCGAAACTGTAGACTGAAAGAAAAATGAATGGCTGTGAGTCAAATTTTGATTTCCTGGTATCGATATCAAATAAGTTTTTCGTCGTAAACTAAATTTTGAAGGCTAAGTAAGTCCTCTGAGTTAATGGTATCATGGCTGAGACTAAGAACTACAATTATACCTACTTACAGCCCAATCCGAACGAAAAACTAAAATAAAAGGGCTGAAAAAATACAGACATACCGGCAGATAAACACACACACACACAAACATCTTGCTTTATATATATATATATATATATATATATATATATATAATCGATTTTCTGCACTATTGTAAGAGCTGCAACCTTGAAACTTCTGAATATCGTTTCTTATGTCTTTGTCTATGAGTGTATCAAATTTGATTAAAATCGGACCACTCCTTCTATAACCTGATTTTATCTATTATCGATTTTCGATATTTATCGGAGGTACTCGACACAAAACCTAGCTAAGAACACTCGCAGACGCTTATAGTACAACTGTGTAAATTTTCAAGAAAATCGGTTCAGCCGTTTCGGAGTCTATAGGTAACGGATACACACACACACACACACACACACACACACACACACACACACACACACACACGGATAAAGGATCAGTTAAGATCATATGAGATATTTCCGTACGTGTTAACATTCGTGTTTTCTTTGCGTGCAGATAGCAAATGTTGAATTAGTTCACGTAATCTTTATTAATAACAATAATATTAGATGTTTTCTATGGTGACATTCGTGTGACAAGTGGTAGCATATATGAGGAGTTTTAATAGTTAACCTAATCTCCATTTAATATGATTATATTAAATGTTAATCATTATAATATTTCCATTTGTGGAAACATTCGTGTGTTGCGGTCGCGGGGGTGTGAGTAAAGACGACATTGTATCACTTCACCTAAGATCTATTTGCAATGATACTTTTAGATGTCTGTGTTTCTGAGTTGAGGTATTTATATTATTTACATTGTACAAATTCTTTTAGTTATTATCTTTTACCACAACTCTGTAAATATTCAAGGGCACCTGGCCGATTGGGTAAAAGTGTTGTTTAGATCCAGTGACCTGACCCAAAGACCTTAATCCCTGGTAGACATCATCGTAGACAGTAGTGGCGAACCAAAATCTTGAGATTTGAGTTAAATGGCGATAACAAACACATCCAAAAATGGCATTTCTCATAGAACGAGAACAATTTACCCAAGTGATCGAAAGGAAGTGCTTGGTTCAAAATTTCAGCCACTTGAAGAAGGTCGATGCGTACAACGGCTAAATCGCCGTGAATATGACAATAAAGATGGGGGACAACTGTTCGATCAATGTAAATAATAACATTAAATGATTTTTAGTCTGAAAACATCCGTGGATGTGGCCAGTTAACATCAAGTGTTGTATGATTTAAACTAATCTGTATTAGTAATATTAGTAAGGATGTGCGTTGTGGTGCAGTGGATATCGGCTCGGAACGAGAAATCGGGAAGCTGAGTTCAAATTCCAGTCAAATTCGTTGCATTCACTTACGCGCAAATACCCATGGGAAGATATTAATCCGTCTATTCCTTCCAGTTTGTGTTAAATAGCAGCACAGATTGGGTTCTATAGCCTTGGCTGGCAACCAGTCCACAAGAGGAAGCAATCTACTGCAGGATAATCTTCTGTCCATTCAGTCATGTCTCTTTTGAATCATGATTACCCAAGCGTGTATCACGGATGGTACTTAACTGACTGCATTAATAATAATAATAATAATAATAATAATAATAATAATCGTTTACATATGTGGAAACATTTGGGAAGTGTTAGCCTATATCATGTGTTGTATCAATTCACCTAATCTGTTATTAACGATAATGGTAGCCGTTTTCTTATGTGCAAACATTAGCCATTCATTGACCCTGCACTCGATAATTTTATCGGTCAACATTAATCAAATATTGCTATCAAAATAATTTTCCAGGTAAATATGTTTCTCTACTCCTGTAACTCATACTGTTCGTTTCAGTATTGATGGGGTCACCTTTTTAACTTTTCGTTTGAAGTTTTGTGGAACGTCAACATCTTAATTATTTAATTATTTTCTGTTCGAGTTATAATGGCCATACATTCCGCTGCTGTTGTTGGAATTTCTCAAGTGATTTGCTTTTTGATTTTTGGTAAATTTCGTTGTGATGGTGAAGCGACAGACCAAGCTATCCAAAGAAAGACAATTCCTCACCATGTACTTGTTCCATTCTTTGGAAGTAGTTTATTTTCTCATTGTTAAGAGAAAATACACCTGATAGTTTCGATAATTCTCAATGATTTTAGAACCAATCATGACTAACAACTGAAAGTCACGATCGAACGAGGCTATTTAAGAATGTGACTTCAGATTTTATGTTAATATTTTCTTTTTAAAAAGGTTTATATTTAAGTCTTATTTCTTGGAGCAGTAAGTAGATTTTCTCAATCCAAGGTCATTTTGCATTGGATCGAACTTGATTAGGTTAATTAAAGCTTACTCGAGTTCA
Organism: Ascarosepion bandense; assembly: GCA_037127315.1. Lineage (NCBI taxonomy): Eukaryota > Metazoa > Mollusca > Cephalopoda > Sepiida > Sepiidae > Ascarosepion > Ascarosepion bandense. Next base: position 141,168 of record JBBBDQ010000583.1, on the reverse strand, counting down.
CCGAAATGTAGGGCATATGAGGTTATCTATGTGATCAAATAGTTTTTATTCACTTATTACAAGTTAATAGCGTGTGCAGAATACAATCCACAGACTTTTATAATTTGTACATTGACGAAATAGAATAAATAAAACAAAATTCTGTAAGGCAACAAACTAATATTTATTTACACATAATAATTGTAGTAGTAATAAGCAAACGAAAAGAAGTTGCAAAATTGTATGTTTGCAAAAATTAAGGTCGGATGACTTTCACGATAAATCTGTCACGTGTTATGTTTTATTTTAGTAACAGTTTGAATGATGCAGAAGTTATTTCATCTGTTTATAAATGCTCCTTTGATATTATGTTTGTATGTCAATTGAAATGCGTGTGTGAGTGAGAATTGAAGTGAGTTGAATAGAGTTGAAAAGTAAATTTCGAACTTAAGGAATCAGGTTTGCGCCACATGGCGAACGAAGTGGGAAATTGTTGGTTCTGTCTGTTACATAATGACTTGCATAGATATCCGCTTCCGACCCGCAGTTTAATTTCTCGCTTGTCTTTCCCTTTTAAATACTGGCAGAAATGGATCAAAAACACTTGTTGAATTCTCTCCCGCAATTACCTGTTCTTATGTGTTTTCACGTGCCTACCATTAATAGACCAATCAGCGAAGGCTACGCTTGAAATTAGCCGTCTGATGCTTTTGTCGTTTAGTTTGCACACATTATTTAATATCATCATGTGCTATTAAGAAATTGTCGCTGGAAATGTTTTCTCCACTCACATGTTATGCGAGGGGTAAATTTTTGTATCTGCTTCTTTAAATAAAACTTTGCCAGGTGGATTCCACAATTTTTAACCCAGCTATGACATAGTACACTAACATCATTAAGGACAGAAGGAGTGTTGTTTTCTGTTTGTAGGTTTGTTTTGGATGAGATAACGAATGCCTAAATGCTCAGTGCTTATCACATAACATCTGTGATTGCATAGGCACCTAGATAACTGGTTGATTTCATAGTACTGGATTTGATATGCAATTTAAATTCTTGCCTGGAATATGAACTCCGTTGACTAGAAAAATGAAGTAAAATTCTCATAAAGTGATTTTTGGAAGACGAGCCGACTTTAGGCAAAATTCTTTTAAGTAAACCATAGAAATTTATACATCGAAATTAAAATTAGACTTTTCTCTCTTCTTACACTGTACCCTTTGCTGTTATGACCACTTCCAGATCGTCGAGTCTGGTCGCTATTTTCTCTGGCCCGTGTGTTTTCGTATTTATTCTTATTGTATGTTTATATTGTAGACTCCTTTTTTTTCACTATCTCTCTTTCACTGGCAAACACAAATACACGCAACAACTCATACGCATATATATATATATATATATATATATATATATATATTGTTGTGTTTGTTACAATGGTTTATAAAAGCATAGTATCACTACAGAAAACATTTCGCGTTTCGGAGCCACATTTGCCCCTCTTCTGGTGATGAGGTTAAATCTGAAGAGGAGCAAACGTGGCTCCGAAACGCGAAAATTTTGTGTAGTGATACTATGCTTTTATAAACCATTGTAACAAACATTACAATATATAGCTCTACGTTGTATCGAGCACTCTTTAAAAAAGTAAATGCATGAACAGTGGGTTTAAAACCTGCATGTTCCATAACTTTCTTACAATATATATATATATATATATATATATATATATATATATATATATATATAATTATCAATTAAAGGAAAGGTACATTGCGTCACGGAAATTTCTATGTTTCGCGATAGAACCTCGTCATCAGACAATGTTGGATGATGGTTGTGAAAATGATTTATATTTAAATACAAAAAAACTATCGGTTTGCTATCTATGTATGTGGGAAGATATAGAATTTATGTGTGTCTTCTTTTTAACGAATCAGAATAAAGATGTAAGATTTGGTCAGTAGTTTCTCGGGAATACATACTTACAATTTTTCTTCTTTTTTTCTTTTTTTGTTATTGTTTTCCTTTATTCTCCCTAGCGAACAAAGTGTCCACCTACTTTTAACCTAATTTTATTTTTTATTTTTTATTTTTATTTTTATTGCTTCTCACTATATCGTATTACTTTTGAAGTATCTATTCTTGTATTAGAAATGTCCTTTTGTGCTTTCTCCATATTTTGACCTATTCTTATAGAAAGTAAGAAAGGGATGAAGACAGAGAAGAACTTTTTATATTTTGGTCCAAACTTAAGAGGGCTTTGGAGTAAATTTACTCTTCTTATCAGTACGTATAAAATTCTAATTTTTTCAAAACCTTTAATTTACAAATAACATTTATATTTCTTATTCTAATTTAATTCCTGCTATCATTATCCTATTTTTTCTAATATCTATTTATTTATCATAAAAATTTATAAGGTAGTTTACTTATTTTATTTTAATATCTCGTCAATTATTATTTTTCTTCAGCGAATTATTGGGTATATGCAAGTTAATTAATATAAATTTTTTTTTATCCATATTCCAAGGTGAACATTTTACATTGTCTACATATGACAGTTATTTCATTCAGTCAGTCAGTTAAGTGCCATACGTGATACACCCTTGGGCGATCATGTATCGAAAGAGATATGACTGACTGGGTAGAAGGTTTTACCGCAGTAGTTTGCCATACTTTCTGCGGTAGACTGGTTGCCAGCCAAGGCTATAGAACCCAATCAGTCCTGTTATTTCACTCATAGCTAGAGGAAGAAGTGATGTATTATATTATTACGTAGTAATTTGGGGGATCAGTTTATTACTTCATAACAATAGAAAACTGACTCCCAAGTTGCCCATGCCCAGTAGTGGTTTTAGTTATGTTTCCAAATATTATATTCAGTCAGTCAATTAAGTGCCATACGTGATTAATGTCCCGAACGAGACATGACTGACTGGGTAGATGATTATCCTGTAGTAGGTTACCATTGCTTTCTGCGGTAGACTGGTTGCCAGCCAAGGCTATAGAACCCAATCTGTCCTGTCAATTAATCCATAACTGAAGGAAAGAGATTAATACCTTTCCCAAGGGTATTTGTGCGTAATTGAATGCAATGAATTCAACTGGAATTCGAACCTAGCTCTTCAATATCTCATTCCGAGCCGATATCCACTGCACCACAACGCACATTACTTAGCCTACCAGTCCCAAATGATTTACCCACTCTACGTCGTGAATTAGGAATGTTCGTACACTATGCTCATTGGGTACTGTCAATTTCCGAAAATAATCCACCCTTTAACAAACTATCAAAATTCCTTTTATCTACCATTCGAGATAAAGCATTTAACGCGTTAAGGTGAAGTGTAGCGAAAGCAGCCATTACTAAGCCCGATTATACAGTATTTCTAACTTTTACCATAGCCCTCCCTACAAAAGGCAGGATTTGACACAAGGTCGTTTTTTAATGTGGGGCATTTCGAGCGCGTACGTTCGAGTATAAACCTCCTGTAAAAGCGGGATCAGGTTGTTTTCTAATTTTCCTCAGATGAGAGTCTGCTTTTCGGCATAGCCTCTGGGTTCTTCAGCGCCCGAAGTCCTTGAGTCTGACAAGGTTGAATTCGCGGGAAAAATGTCTGCAGCGTCAGTCTCTACTGTGTTTGGCAGAAGAAACAGACGCCTCATACAAGCGCCTATTGCCTTCCTCTTCAGAACCCTGTCTAAATTAGAACAAAAGAAACCTATACTAATGTCGAATTGCTAAGAAAATGAAGGTATTATTTCATCGAAAAGGACTTTACATTAATTCTTCTTCTTCTTCTTCTTCTTCTTCTTCTTCGTCTTCTTCTTCTTCTTCTTCTTCTTCTTCTATGTGCCTTAGGCGATCATGCTCTTCCACTACTCCCTATTCCAGTTAGTTTTGAGTATATTTTCTCCTGTTAAACTACGCAACCCTTGTTCTGTCATCCACCTCCTCAGGTCCTTCAAATATGTTATCGCCTGCTTTCCCCTGTCTTCCCCCTCTAACTGGGTTGTTAGTATCAGGTTCTCAAAGCCCTACTTCCTCACTGCATGTTCCAGGAACATTAGTTGTCTCTTCCTGATGCTCAGTAGAAATTTCCCTTCTTGTTCCCATCCGTTCGAAAACTTCATCATTGCTAACATCCTCGTTCGAGGATACATTAATTACAGATAAAAAATCATTCGCATTCGTTTTTAAATTACCAGCATGATTAAAAATGAGAAGATAAACAGGAAGATAGAACTCTGTTGTTATACCTTCGACGTGACATAGCACCCGGTAGGGAAAATGTAGCTATAGACGCCGCCTTCTCTCGACATACCTCCCGATAGAGAAAACGTAGCTGTAGACGACGCCTTCTCTCGACATACCGTCCGGTAGAGAAAACGTAGCTGTAGACTACGCCTTCTCTCGTGCATGTATATCAGATGCTTGCAAAGAAGAATTAAATAGATAACGTACAGTGTTGTGCCACCCAGATGGTCCACATGGCGAAAATCAGAAACAATCTCTGCCCAGTCGATGATGCGAAAGAAATTACTAACTCATGAAATACTTTCGCTGTAAATAAACACAGGTACTACCGTCCGAACACTAGGAAGGTTATAAAAGCCACGCAGCTCCACGAAAGAAACGCACTAGATGTTAAAGGTCTGCTTCTGTCAAAAGGCTAAAAAAATCTGGGGTGTTAGGTGGCTAGACGTAAGGGATGATTTGGTCACAAAAGTTGTATAACAGCCATGACTGGGTTCTACTGCGTGTGTGGCATTGCGCATTTTCATTATCTTCTCTTCTTCTCTGTGCCTTATTCTTTGAGATCGTAGGCGATCATGGGGCTCTTCTCACGCTTTCTCCTGTCATCCACCTGCTCAGGCCATTCAAATATGTTATCCGCTGCTTTCCTGTCTCTTTTTCCCCTCTATCTGGCCCATTAGTATCAGGTTCTCCAAGCCCTCCTTTTTCATTGCGTGTATCAGGAACTTCAGCTGTCTCTTCCTGATGATCAGTATTAATTTCCCTTTTCATTATGCCAGATATAAGATCTTTCAGAAGCCACACTCTTTACCCCGGGTAGCACTACTTCTTCAGGTCCCTTGATGTGAGTCGTCGTGTTGAGTTCGAGGACTTGTGGGGGAATGAATGGAGGCATAACGTCGCCACCACTAGTAATCAATCCAAACAATGTAATCGCTATGACCCTTGTCCGAATACTCTGTACACGCCTCAGATTGACACACAAATACTCTGAAATGTTCGCATAAGTGTTTCCGACTCAAATGCCAAGCACTACTGCATACCCTTTCCAAATTTCCAACTGACCCTAGTATACTTGCAGTCAACAAAATCAAAACCCTTCCCCCCCTCTCTCTCTCTCTCTCTATATATATATATATATTATGCTACCTCGGCGGCACTATTCAATGTTTCATGCGTTGCGCATCATCAGGTGCTTATTACAAACTGACCGTTTAAGCGATTTGAATTTCACTTGCTTTTCATGGGAGTTTAATCATTTAATGTTAGGGTATTCATTTAAAATTTATGAAGAAAGATTTCAATAGACAATAATGACATGGAGATAAACAATTAAAATTAAATTTTTTTAATTAAAATATATGATTAAAATGCAGCGAGAAAAGAAAATATGAAAGAAAAAGAGTGAGAAAGAAATAGAGGAAGGTATAAAGGAATTTGCATCAATCAGGATCTAAGAATTTATGTAATTATTTTTCTATGGCTGCATGCGGTCAATAATCCATTTTTTAAAAAAAAGTAATTAGTTTTATTTATATAATTTAAGATGGCAAGTTTTCTAAATCATATAAGTTACATCTTTCTCTTTTTTCATTATAAGATTTGGTTTTAGCGACAATATTCAGGTAATAGTTGGGTTCTTGTTATTTAATTTTCAATAATATATGGATAAAGCACTGCTTTTGCTGTAATTATTGTTTTTTACAGACAATTTATGATAAGTAAAACAATATTTCTACTTATTTAAATTTGCTCGAATACAAAATTTTACATCATCATCTGAATGGATGCGAGCTTTCAGGCATATACTGGCCATTCAATGAACAGGTCTTATTTGTTTGGTAGTGGCAATTATTTCTTTTAGAATGGTTACTATTATCAGTAGTAGGGTAACTAATGTTATTCAGGTGGGCCAAGTATTTAATTGAAATCATATTAATATATTGTGAAATATATTTATTTATGCTCTTAACGTGACTATAACTAAATTTAACATTACTTTTCTTGAAAAATTTTTTTAGTGTGTGTAAATGGTAGAAATGTTTGTAAAGGAAATTCATGAAGAATTTTCAATGTTTCTTTGTACATTACGGTTGAAGGTTAGTTTAAAACAAATAATGTTACGTTGACGTGATTTCTGCTTATTTCTGTCTATTTTGTTTTTAACAGATTGTTCTAAATCAGTGTTGAGCTGATTTTTTTCTAATGAATTAAGGTATTTACATTTAGAGTTGTTGAAATCTTCGTTATTACTAGAGTTAGTACATAACTAAAATTGGATTGATTTATGCAAGATACTAGTGATGCTATGGTGGTCATTTGATTCCTTGTTGATATATGGATTCTCTTTCACATTTACCAATTGTAATTCAATTCCTTTCCAATTTCAGGGAATGTGTTGCATGAATTTCTGTTTTAAGGGTTTGACGTCTCTTACTGCTTTTACATGAGAAGTAACACAATTATTGCAGGTCGTATTCGATGATTATTCGGTATCTTGTGATGGAAACTTAATTCTGACTGCACGACTGGACTTGCCTTTGAGACGACTGCTGCCAGAAAAGACCAGTCATTTGATTGGATGATAGACTGCTTTTCTTATAAGTCTAAGACGGATGGTGGGAGAGACTGTTTAAAGATATTCCTTGAAATATAGTGCATATAGACATTGGTTAGTTCCTGTGACTTGACCCAAAGATTTGTGAATTCAATACCAAGTTACAGCAGTGGTAAACAAGTAACTTACAAGGTTAAAGGGAAGTAACTCGTGACTACCAAAAGAGGCACTACTACGCAAAGAGTAGAGTTCATATACACCAGTGATTGTAATAAAGTGTTCGGTTCGAAATTCCTAGCATCTGAAGAAGGCCGGAGCGTACAACTGCCAAAACGTCGTACAAATGACAACAAAGTTGAGGACAATAGTCCGAATAATGTAAATACTGTAAATACTACCTCATCTCAGAAATATAGACAAATAGAATGATCTATTATTAAACGTCGTACAAATGGCAAGAAAGATGAGGGCAATAGTCCGAATAATGTAAATACTGTAAATACTACGTCATCTCAGAAATATAGATAAATAGAATGATCTATTATTACACGTCGTACAAATGGCAACAAAGATGAGGACAATAGTCCGAATAATGTAAATACTGTAAATACTACGTCATCTCAGAAATATAGACAAATAGAATGATCTATTATTAAACGTCGTACAAATGGCAACAAAGATGAGGACAATAGTCCGAATAATGTAAATACTGTAAATACTACGTCATCTCAGAAATATAGACAAATAGAATGATCTATTATTAAACGTCGTACAAATGGCAACAAAGATGTGGACAATAGTCCGAATAATGTAAATACTGTAAATACTAAGTCATCTCAGAAATATAGACAAATAGAATGATCTATTATTAAACGTCGTACAAATGGCAACAAAGATGAGGACAATAGTCCGAATAATATAAATACTGTAAATACTACCTCATCTCAGAAATATAGACAAATCCTTGAAATATGTTGAACTGTCGTTGTCCGTTTCTTGTTTATCAGGATGTGATCCGGTTATCATGGATGAATATCTATTGTTTTCAGCTCTTCTTTTGAAAGTTGGTAGTTTGTCATATAAGATTTGTTTCCGGTATAAAGTCTTTAATGAAATGATTGTTCAACTTTAGAACTCTTGAAAAGAACAAGCTGAATACACCGAGGAGACATTTTTCTCATCAACTCTGTGAGAAAACTGCTCTTGCTTTTGATACTTAGACTCGTAAAGGTAGAGAAAAAACGATGCCCCCTTTTCTCCATAAATTAAGTAATAATGTTAGTAATCGTTAATTGACCAGGGTAGTTGGAGACGCGTTAGAAAGCAAGATCGTTTTCTCTTGGAAGACGCACTCGCCCGTGGGTTAGAAACGAAGGGCCCTTTTCTTGGAAGTCAGCCCACGTAACGAGAAAAAAGGCAGAAAAGATTAGAGAGGAAAATGAAATTGAATAAATTGGACGTGCCGACCGGCCTTGCTTGGAGATAAGAATTAGAATTCTATCTTCATTAACTGTAAGTGAGAATGCCACTTCTATTTAAAAAATGATCTCTAAGGAAAATAACAATTTTTATATTGTTGTGGGATCTCCCCCTTTTTGTATATGATAATGGACTCAACTGAGTGTACATATACTCCTGCCATAGACAGGAGAGTAGTCTTATGTGGGAAGGTGGGTAAATGCCGTTGCAGTTGGCATTTGCCTCTGCTACTATGACGCTGTTAGGTCTTTACCTTCGGGTGGAGAGCGCTCTATACCCGAAGGCAGAGTGCACTAACCCAGTCGTGGTTCCGCCGAAGGGTAGAATCACGACTGGGGAAAGATAGATAGATATTTTTGGCCTGGCTATATGGCCGGGAAGACCCACATTAAAAAGACCTTGTGTCACATCTCGATTTAAGTGGGAAGGTGACTACATACCGTCGCAGTTGGCAGTGGAGAGTAATCGTAGAGATCCGTTACAGTTATCGGAGTGATACCGAACTTACCCAGAGACTACCGAATCAGAAGTCAGAATACCTCTGAGTTCTACTCAGTTAGAATAATACACACGGATATACTATTTCCAACGACTTCAACTTAAGACTTTGATAATTTTATTTTCTTATTAATAGTATTCCTGGATTTTCTAACCTGCGTTCAAGTCTGTATATTGCGTTCAATGTAACCTACTTTTCTATCTTCATATATGTTTTTGTTGTTCATTATTTTGTTCGGTTCCTCACCCAGAATTCACAACACATAATATACACGGATATACTATTTCCAACGACTTCACTTCAAGACTTGTATATATTAATTTCTTACTAATAGTATTCCTGGATTTACTAACCTGCGTTCAAGTTTGTATATTACGTTCAATATAACCTACTTTTCTATCTTCATATCTGTTTTGTTGTTTATATATGCCGTGGATTCACCCGGAATCTACAACATATATGAAGCTCGAAGATGTTTGCTTAGTTGTTCCTGAAGTCTGAATATTGTTTTCGTTTTGGTATTTGTAAGTGGTGATTATGTCATCATTTTTCAATTTAAGCAAAATTCACTTGGACAGTTTAATGACATTCCTAAACACATGTATGAATTGTTATATATCTTGTATACACCGCATTCACACATTATATTCTCTTTCCCAGCTGTCGAATATTGTTGGAATTTTGAAATATATTAAAATAAATTTCTTTTATTCAAACAACTAGTTGTTCATTTATTCTATCGTTGCTAATCTTTTATTTATCTCTTCTTACATTCCTCTACCAGAAGTCGACATCAAAATACAATTAATGTGACTCGACTCAATTAAGACAGCAACTTTGTAAATGTTGAAAACCAGAATCCGGGATCATATGAAAATTGGGATTTTCCCCTTATGCCTGTACGCAACAGAATGGAACTCATCCGGGATTTGTAACATAATGAGTAGCTTGTCCAGTGTTCATAACATTTAAAAAAAAACTATCAATGAGATCAGTGGCAGAAAATGTAAAATAAATCCATGTTAAATGTCAATAGTTAGGCTGAATAAATGGCAAGACCATTGTTAAAACCACCAGAGAAATGTACCTGACATTTCTGATACAGAGATTGAGTAAATTATTAAAAAACCTCTTGAAATTAATCATGAAAACTGTACAAATAAAGACTTTAAATGACTTTAAAAACACACCTGAAATAAGAAAGCAGTTTAATTTGGTAACATTATTCCGGTTTTAAAAAATTATGAATTCTACGATATTCTTCTCCAACTCTTTATCGCTACATATAATGCAGAAGCGATAGAAAAATGGACAGAGGGCTGCATACTTCATTCCACAAAGAAAGAAGATATAGCATCCAGAAATAAATTATAGAGGAATCACATTCATTTGTATTGCAACAAAAATTGACAAATGATTACTTCTCAATACAATACAACCGGAAGTAGATAAGGTACTAAAAAGATGTCTTTACATAAATAGATCAACCGTTGGACAAATGCTGAATATACTGCGGATTTTTGAGGGCGTCATTGGCAAAGAGTTTATAGGCCGCCTCCTCTTTTGTAGATTCCTCAAAAGCCTTCGACTGTGTACTTCGATTGAGTAAAGGTGGAAAAGAACATATTATCATATGTCATACCCCGCCTCCTATAATGAGTCTATACAAAAATCTTTGGTTAGTGCCTGAGACAGAGACCTTAGGGGCCCTTCAGGGTGGCATCCTTGGACTATTTCTTTGTTATCAACCTTGACTACGTAGTGAGGACTTCCCTCGACGAGCATCTTCATCTAGGTTTTACTTCATCACCAGGACTCTAAAGTTAATGTCCTACAAAACGGTTGACAGATATTTATGATGCAGATGACCTAGCTATCACTACAAACACCTTTACTAATAAGACACCTTCATCATCTATAAAATAGTGCCAATGATGTTAGACTCTATGTCAATACCTCTAAACCTGAATTTATAGGCTCAATACAATACAAGGCTCAATACAAACTGTCTCAAGTGAATCAATAAAATCTGTCAGATCTTTTACATGTCTAAGAAACGAAAATAATTTTTATAGAAAAGTCTGTGAAAATCGTTCTGCCTTGAATAAAATAGATGTAATCTGGAAATCTGATTTACCAGATGAAAAAGGGGAACACTTTACAGCCATTTTAGAGGCGATGTTAATGATATAGTCCCACTTCTTAACTACAACCATGGGCTCTAATTTTGATGGAAATTTCACTCAGATGCCGAGAGGCATAATTACCAAATCTTGGCGATAACATTCAAACAAATCGCTAAAGTTCACCTTCCTTTATCGAGGAAGCTCAGGTAGAACCGCCGACAGATGTCAATTCGGTCGTCTTTCTGGCTAGATACAATCGGATGTCTAAACGTACTGATGAGCTGTGATACAGCGAAACTGATCTGTCTGCGGATGTCTATATATATATATATATATATATATATATATATTTATATATATATATATATATATATACGACCGACCACAATTATTAGTCTACCCCATTGTTTTAAAAAGATGATGTATTTCATACTATTTTTTAGTATTTATTGCCAACTGGATAATTGTAAAAAGAAAATAGAATGGTTCTTTTGTTAATATTGCACAATAACATGTACACCAAACGAATTTATATATATATTCTAATTACCTATATTTCAGTCTCAAAAATGAAAGACTGAAGAAAATTTAGAGTAATTCAGACGAGTTCATCTTTGCTTCCTTGCTTTGTAAAATTTTACAAAGTAATCATAACAAAAGAAACATTCTAATTTCATTTGGCAATAAGTACTAAAATAGTATGAAATACATCATTTCTTAAAAAAAATGGTGTGGCCCAATAACTATGGCCAGTAGTGTATATATATAAGAATTATTGTTATTATTAACCAGTTATTGGCCCAAATTAAAGTAAACCAGTATATACTTGTATTCCACAGTTCTCAATACTTATATAATGTTTTCATTTGGAAGTCAGTCGATTCCGCAAAATTGGTTTCAAACTTTCGGTAGTTTAAAATAACTGGAGGTTCAGAATAAAGAAGGAAGTTTTCAAGAATTGCAGACACTAAAATATATTTTCGTTATATGTTTACATCTAGGCATTATTTTGGACCTTTCGTTGAGTAACCCTTCTCGTTCTGGAAATAATATTATGGCTAACTTGTCTTCTTCGAAGGAATGAAGACATCATCAACGCTGTAAGGATGTTCTTAATATGCTGCATGTTATATAAGGTTTTTCACGCTTTTTCTTTTAATGTCTAGGAGTGATTAACTAGCTTTGTACTATTTTTAGTCATTCTAGCTTGAATTTAGTCCTGTGATTGTACTAGCGATTTTGAAATTTCCTACTGTTTCATCCTCTGTAGATTTTTTACAATCCAGCTGTATCCTGGACTTTTGTTTTACAATAAATCCTTAACTCTTAAAATAATTCCTTCTGTTAAGTTGGCATTTCTCATTGTTCCTGCAGTTACATTTTTCATTAACAATATTATAATGCACGCTATTTTTTAATTTACTGGCGTTTTGCTGTTTTATGTAATTTTTTAAATTGCTAGTACGGCTATAATTTAATTTAAATCTCATATATATATATATATATATATATATATTTTAACTTAACATTAATATATATATATATATATATGTATATATATATATATATATATTAATGTTAAATTATGCGGATGATTATATTATATATATATATATACTTAGATCACTAATGCCCCCTAAATACGAATTTGAACGAGATACTAGATTAGCAACTAGATCCCACGCTTTTACAGTGAAACCGATAAAATGCAGCCGTAACTTCTACTCCAACAGTTTCTTTCCTCGCACTTCCCGAATGTGGAATTCTCTTCCAAATGATTGCTTCCCCGACGGCTACAATCTCCAGGAGTTTAAATGTAAGGTCAATAGACACCTCCTAACACACTAACCTGCTCCCATTCTATCAAACACTCTTCCCATCTGCCCAACCCTCATCCTCGCTATCCTTACTCATCTGTCACCTTCCTCCTGACATTCCCTATGTCTAACCACTCCTTCTCTTTACCTTCCCCTATGTAGCCCCATGCGCAATAGTGGCAGTGGAATACCTTGCTTGGGGTGAGATGATTAATATATATATATATATATATATATATATATATAGAGAGAGAGAGAGAGAGAGACTTGTAATGTGAAGAAAGTTAATTTAAAATTTAATATTGCTAGGCTTTTAAATGTAGGTTTAGCGAATTTTGCAATAGTAATAATATATATATATATATATATATATAAATGGAAAACAGAACTAGGGGTTGTTCAACGAAGAAAATCTTATATATGAAAAACGTTTAAGAAACCGTAAATGTCTTTTTTAAAGTGAAGATTTATTATTATTATTATTGTTATTATTATTTATTTTTTGTATTATACTCTGTCTACAATAGTATTTCTGTGGATACACCTGTGTCGAGTAAAAGTTAACTCTCTTCAGGTGAATAAATGCCTCACTTCACATATTGGGATCCGTTTGTCTTTCTGAAGGCTGAAAACACCGTGTATATATAGATAAGTGGTCGGTGAATAGGCCAGAATGTTTATATGCGTATGTATCTGTTCGCTGGCTATTTTCACAAAATTAAATTGTTAAAGTTTTCTCAGTTTTAAGAATCGCTCACTTTTCATTATCCAGAAAAAATTACAGTTTCGCGAAATGTGCTTTCGTCTTTTTTATTCAAAATTATTTTGCCCGTATGCAATTTTACTATTTAATAATAAAAAAATATGATAGTTGTCATCAAGTTCCGTTTGCTGTTTACAATCTAAAACTAAACTTAACAAAGGCAATGTGTTTTTGGCCTTCATACACTCGATATGTAAAGTCAAAAATTTATTCGCCTGAAGTGAGTCAACATTAGACACGAAACACTACACAATATACTTTAGAACATGTACAAACTACAATCTACTTCCAAATTGTACATTTTGTCTTCACATTGTATTTCAATGTCGAAACAAAATGTACAATTTTTAGTAGATTGTAGTTTTACATGTTCTAAAGTATAATTTATAATAAATATTAAATATTCATTGTTCTTTTTTTATATTGTTTTAAATTAATGTTTTGAACGTTGCAAATATATTCTTCTTCCTAATATATATATATATATATATATATATATATATATTGTGTGTATTTTGGCAGCATTTTTTCATTAATGCAGGTTTCATTGAATAGTATAGACAAGATTTGTCTATTAATTTTGTGTAGGATCCGTTCATACCGTCTGATATACTTGATGGTGATGTCGTTGAAAGACAACAAAAAATCACAGTATTTGTTGAATTTTTTATCGGGTCTAAGCTTTCGGCTCACATAAGCCATTATCAAAGAGTAAATATTAACACACAGTAAACATAGAACATTTAAGCTATTAACAATAAAGATAATTGAATTGAAAATATAAGTCCATCCCTACCGTGGCGGATGGCCGAAGACAGTGACAAAATAGTGGTGTTATGGTCCCTGGTCTGATTACAGACATTTGAGTACGTTGTTGGAAATATCGAAATTGATTGTATTCAAAGGGTCAGGGTATTCGAGTGATGTCAACTTTGCTACAGGGAGGTCTTCACTTACGTAGACCCCCAGCCCATGCATATGGACAGTGGAGTCCTTCCTTAAGAGAGGAAGATAACCAGGGATTGAGAAGTCAGAGGAGGGAATTGATGAATTGACGGTTAATCTCACAGAGTGCTAAGATGTCAGGGGACTTTTCATGGAGGAATGCTGCTACACTACAAAAGTTAGTACAATGTCCCGGATGTTAGTAAAAGAAACGTTAATGGATTTTGGTGATTTGAGTTTGGCTGGTTTAGGATTTTTATTGATTCCGTTTTTCATGTTATTGTTTGTTAATAGTGAGGGACATTGAGTAGAGGTTGCAGGTAGTCATTATCCACGATCTGTGCTGAGAGGGAAACTGTCTCGGGCTGCATCAAAGTGTAGCCTCAGGGTTGCTCACCGAAAGCGTTTGCAGGGACACCTATCAATGCGCTACATGGTACTAAAAGAGCCCCGATATTATACAGCTGTTGATCAGAGCGGCCGCTCTTAACGTTACGCAAGAGTTAGGGCTCCTAACTACCAGTCGGAAGCCGCAACCAGGGGACTGCCAATCCGGTACCCTCAAAATGAAGAGACGTTGCCCCCAACCAAACACATCGCAGAAAAATCACGAAAGCTTTAATACTGAGGTCTGAGAAGAGAAATGAGAAAGCCGGAAACCATATACTAAACAGGGAACTAGGGATGAGACTCTACACCTGATCAAAATCGTGGGTGTAGTGTGAAACGGGCGATAGTTTGGTCAATCTACTCTAATTTAAAAAAGGTGGGGAAAATAGGGTGGTGAGCTGCTAAGTTTTAACGTAGTTAAAGTCCAACAATCAAAGAAATTTATGCCACGTTAAAATAGAAAACCAAAGAATTAAGCATAAAAAGTTTAAAATTAAGCAAAAACTGACTTACTTTTAACAATATTTAAAAAAAAGTTGCAACTATCCCAAGCACATGTGACTTCCATGAAATGTATATATATATATATATATATATATATATATGTAATTTGTTATATATATTATATTATTTATATATTATATATGCTCGGTACTTATTTAAAAACGCTCAATATCAGTGATAGATCTGACATCGTTTGCATATAGTTGTGTTTGTGTGAGCCCCGGAGGATGGGCGCGCATGTTTGTGTCTTTGCGAACGTCAATGGGTGTACAAGTGTGTATATATGTCTACGTTTGTCACGATAAGTGTTCCTACCAGTTTTCCCCCCACTTCCACAAAAATACACCAATATACGCAACCCTGCATATAGCAAATCTTTTAAAAATTAATCAGTTTGTCTGACGACCGCAAGTGCGTGAGACCCAGGGTCACAAATTCACCTCACTCTCTCTCTCTCTCTTTCTCTCTCTCTCTCTCTCTCTCTCTCTATATATATATATATATATATATATACGTTAGTAATGAGAACAGAATTCAAAAGGCGTTTAAAGATTGCCTTATCTAACGCTTTTTTATGCGCACAGGTTTAGTACTATACAAATACATACATACATACACACACACACACAGAGACACACACACACATATATATATATGTATATATATATATATATATATATATAGTCATCCGCAGACAGATCTGTTTCACTGTATCACAGTTCATCAGTACAGTTAGACATCCGATTGCTTTTACCCAGAATTGAAACCCGAGCGAATTTGCGTCAGTGGGCGATTCTACCTCTGATCTATGGGTGCTCGGTAGAAGGAGGCAGAAGGAGGTGCATCATACACAAGTAGTCAGAGTGCTCTAATTTAAATATATATATATATATATATATATATAAATGTGAAAACATGTGAGAAGCCGTGATCATTTTGTTTAAATTATATATTTATTGATATTATTAATATTTATATTAATTATATCATATATATATATATATATATATATATATATATATATATATATATACATCCATCTATGGCTGTGCGTATGTATATCGTGATTTTTTTATATTTTTTTATATCACGTATGGCACTTAACTGACTGATACACACACACACACACACACACGCACACACATATATATATATATATATGTGTGTGTGTGTGTGTGTGTGTGTGTATCAGTCAGTTAAGTGCCATACGTGATATACGCCTGGCCGATCTTGTTTCGAAAGTGACATGACTTAGTAGACAGAAGATTTTCTTGCAATAGTTTTCCATTGCATTCAGTGGTAGACTGGTTGCCAACTAAGACTGTCGAACCCAATTTGTCCTGGAATTTAACCCATTGCTGCAGGGACAAGCGACGGATTAATACCTATCCTAAAGGTATTTACTCCTAAGGAAATGTACTGGATTCAAATGGAATTCGAACTCGTGTCTCCGATTTTTCGTTTTGAGCCGATATCAAGTTCACCGCAATATTAATGATTATATATATTATCCTACATCTATTGTGCGACTCAGACATTCACACTGCCTGCAATCATCTGTTCAGACGACCTGAAACTTTTAGTCTTGCAAGAAACAAAGGATAGTATGTATATTTATCAATATATACTTTATTGCTGTGTTATAATACAACGGACACTAATATATCAGCATCCAAAAATATACTTGCGTGTATATGTATATGTATATTTACTGATATATATATTTGTATGCGGATGACTAATATATTATGCTCTCATTACGATTGAGCTCTCTGAAGAAGAAAATTTTAAAAAAAGTTTCCACTTCTGCTATATGCGTAACTCTTCAGAAATGAATTGAGTTCTTTCGGTGACTGGCGTGTGTATACACTGCTGATATACAACACGTTAAAATTTCCTTACTCTTGTTCCATGCGTCGATGGCTTAGGGGGGTAGCGACTCCGACTGACACCAAATCGGTCGAGTTTCGATCCCGGCCAGAAGCAAGTGGATATGTCTAGCCACATTGATGAGCTGCGAAACAGGCTTGTATGTGGATGACTAATATATATATAAAACACGATATACATACGCACACAAAAATGCACAGCCATAGATGGATGTGTATATATCTATATATATATATGGATATATACACATCCATCTATGGCTGTGCGTATGTATATCGTGATTTTTTATATTTTCTCATGGGTTTAAATATGGTTGTGCGCCTATGCCTGTGTAAAATATTAATCCGTGTGAATATATAGGCTGTACCAGAATTCTTGCGCAGACACATACATGCCCGTGTACTCAGAGAGATTTGTTGGTGAAGGAACACAGTAGGACGGTGAATATTCAACCTCTGGAATCGATATTGGATAGAAAGCTAGTTCTGGCTCCTAAATCCATTGCTATTTCCCCGGTGAATCACATCTCACAGTGTATTGATCGGCTTGCGGCCTATCACATGCTCAGCACCCCTACCATTTGCCTGTTCTTCTCCACTGTTTCATATACTTTGGCGGGAAAGTTTCCCGCGTGTTTTTCTTGAATTTCTTTTTTGTTTTTGCCATCCTATTTTGTTATTTACGTTTGTGTTTTTTTCTCTAACCTTTTGTTTTTCATTCAGATATTTCATTTCTCATTCTTCACAATCATTCAATTTTTTTTTCTATGGTCCTCCATTGCATTAAATTTTATTTTTTTTATTTGTATCTTTTATTGTCATTCATTCTGTTTGTCGTCGATAATATTTTTTATTGCCTTATAGTTTTTATTTTTATGTTGAGTTATTTTTTCATGCTTTTTGTTCTCTGTTTATTTTTTCTTCTTTAATTTGCTTCGTTCCCACGTTTTCATCGCAAAACATTTTTAATTTATTTTTCTAATTCATTTATTCCTTCTCTTAAATTTTCAACTCTTTAAACTCATTCATTTTTTCTCTATTTATATACTTCACTTTCCCTTGTAATAATGTTTTTAGTTGTTCTCCCTTCTGCTCTTTCTTTCTTTCTTTCTTTCTTTTGTTTGCTTGTTTTTTTTTATTTTGCTTTTGCTTGAAATTCTCTATGCTTTATTTTTGTTTTTTAATAGACTTCTTTCGTTCTTTCCTTCTTACCTTTTTCTAACATTAATCATTTTCTTTTAATGAGCTTACGTTTGTCAGTCTTTCTTTTTTTCTGTTTTTCTTTTTAATGTCTTATTTGTATCCTCTCTGATTTATTTTTCTTTCCTTTTCTTTCATTCTTGTTTGCTTGCTTTTGTTTCTACTTTTTATTTCAAATCATCTATTCTTTCTTTCTTTCTTCTTTCTTTCTTTCCTTCTTTCTTTCTTATTCAATATCCCTTAAGTTTTATATCTACTAGTTTTCTTTCTTTGTTACTGACTTTGTTTATTTGTTTTTTTAGTCTTAGTTTGTTTGTTTCATTCTTTTTTGCATGCTTGCTTTCTTCTTATAATATATCCTTCTTGTAGTTTTTATCCTTTTTCTTTGTATGTTTCTTTCTTTGTTTCTATTTCTCTTTCTTTGTGTCTTTCTTTCTTATTATTGAATAAGTTTTCTTTCTTTCTTTCTTGTTTGCTTTTTTCTATTTTAATTTTGTTTTAAATTCTCTATCCTTTATTTTACTATCGTTCTTTCATGCTCTTTTGCTTGTTGGCTTACATTTTATTCTATAACCTCTATGCTAGATTTCTTTCTTTCTTTCTTTCTTTCTTTCTTTCTTTCTTTGGCCTTATTCTATATCCACTATGTTCATTCCTTTGTCTGTCTTTCTTACTTTATTGCTTGCTTCTTTTAGTTTTCATTTTAAATTCTCTATGCTTTTTGATTTTTTCTCGATTTCTTTCTTTTTTTCACTTCTGTCTTTCTTGCTTCTTATTTAATATGATGTAGGTTTTGCTTTTCATTCTTTTTTATTCAATTCCGCCTATTTTTAATTTCAATTTCTTTCTTTCTTTCTTGTTTCCTATTTTGTTATTGTTCTAAATTCTCCTTGCTTTATTTGTCTCTTTTCTTATCCTGTATTCTTTCTTTCTTTCTTTCTTTCTTTCTTTATAAATTGCTTTTTATTCTATATTCTTATTTATCTTTTTCTTTCTCTCTCTCTCTTTCTTTCTTTCTTTCTTCATTGATTGCTACTTCTATATTAAATATGCTTTATTTTTTTCTTTCTTTCTTTCTTTCTTTCTTCATTAATTGCTTCTTCTATATTAAATATGCTTAGTTTTCTTTCTTTCTTTCTTTCTTTCTTTCTTCATTGATTGCTTCTTATTCTATATTAAATAAGCTTTATTTTTCTTTTCTTTCTTTCTTTCTGTCTTTATTGATTGCTTCTCATTCTATATTAAATTTGCTTTATTTTTTCTTTCTTTCTGTCATTCTTCATTGATTGATTCTTATTCTATATCACATATGCTTTATTTTTTCTTTCTTTCATTCTTTCTTTCTTTCATTCTTTCTTTCTCTCATTGTTTCTTTCTTTCATTCTTCATTGATTGCTTCTTTTTCTACATTAAATATGCTTTATTTTTCTTTCTTTCTTTCTTTATTGATTGCTTCTCATTCTATATTAAATTTGCTTTATTATTTTTCTTTTTTTGTTTCTGTCATTCTCCATTTATTGCTTCTCATTCTATATTAATGTGGTTTCTTTCTTTCTTTCTTTCTTTCTTTAGTGACTGCTTTTTAAATATACTTTATTTTTCTTTTTTCTTTCTTTCATTCTTCATTGATTGCTTCTTCTATATTAAATATGCTTTATTTTTCTTTCTTTCTTTCTTTCTTCATTAATTGCTTCTTCTATATTAAATATGCTTAGTTTTCTTTCTTTCTTTCTTTCTTTCATTCTTCATTGATTGCTTCTTATTCTATATTAAATAAGCTTTATTTTTCTTTTCTTTCTTTCTTTCTGTCTTTATTGATTGCTTCTCATTCTATATTAAATTTGCTTTATTTTTTCTTTCTTTCTGTCATTCTTCATTGATTGATTCTTATTCTATATCACATATGCTTTATTTTTTCTTTCTTTCATTCTTTCTTTCTTTCATTCTTTCTTTCTTTCATTCTTCATTGATTGCTTCTTTTTCTACATTAAATATGCTTTATTTTTCTTTCTTTCTTTCTTTCTTTATTGATTGATTCTCATTCTATATTAAATTTGCTTTATTAATTTTCTTTTTTGTTTCTGTCATTCTCCATTTATTGCTTCTCATTCTATATTAATGTGGTTTCTTTCTTTCTTTCTTTCTTTCTTTCTTTAGTGACTGCTTTTTAAATATACTTTATTTTTCTTTTTTCTTTCTTTCATTCTTCATTGATTGCTTCTTCTATATTAAATATGCTTTATTTTTCTTTCTTTCTTTCTTTCTTTCTTTCTTTCTTTCATTAATTGCTTCTTCTATATTAAATATGCTTAGTTTTCTTTCTTTCTTTCTCTCTTTCATTCTTCATTGATTGCTTCTTATTCTATATTAAATAAGCTTTATTTTTCTTTTCTTTCTTTCTTTCTGTCTTTATTGATTGCTTCTCATTCTATATTAAATTTGCTTTATTATTTTTCTTTTTTTGTTTCTGTCATTCTTCATTTATTGCTTCTCATTCTATATTAATGTGGTTTCTTTCTTTCTTTCTTTCTTTAGTGACTGCTTTTTAAATATACTTTATTTTTCTTTTTTCTTTCTTTCATTCTTCATTGATTGCTTCTTCTATATTAAATATGCTTTATTTTTCTTTCTTTCTTTCTTTCTTTCTTTCTTCATTAATTGCTTCTTCTATATTAAATATGCTTAGTTTTCTTTCTTTCTTTCTCTCTTTCATTCTTCATTGATTGCTTCTTATTCTATATTAAATAAGCTTTATTTTTCTT
>JBBBDQ010000583.1:0-117500 GCA_037127315.1 Ascarosepion bandense | reverse complement strand
TTTCTTTACCCACATTCTCTTTATGGTTTCTTTCATCCCTTCTCGTTCAATCACTTTTCCTTCATTTTATTGCATTCCTTTGTTTTTTCAATTCTTCTATTACGATTTTTCAATCATTCC
The DNA here is from genome assembly GCA_037127315.1 of Ascarosepion bandense. NCBI lineage: Eukaryota > Metazoa > Mollusca > Cephalopoda > Sepiida > Sepiidae > Ascarosepion > Ascarosepion bandense. The sequence continues at coordinate 117,380 of JBBBDQ010000583.1, read as the reverse complement.
GCTTCTTTTGTTTTCCTTATTTTCATTCAAACTTTTTCTTTCCTCTTTTCTTTTTATTTCTTTTTTCTTTTTCCTTATATTTCCTTTTTTTTAATTCATTCTTTACCCTTCCTTTTCATGGCTTTAATTTTCTTTCTCCCTTTTGCTTCTTCTTTTACACCATTTTGTCCTCTTTATTTCTTTTTCATTTAATATCTTTTGCTATCATTTTAAATTCTCTTTGAATTCTTACAGCTTCTTTTTGTTTTTCAATTTATTTTGTCCTTTTTTTCTCCTCCGAGCATTTTTATTTCTAATTTTCTTTCTTAGAAAATCTATTTCGTTTTCCTGCCTTGAAATCCATCTCAAAGCACTCAGACCACCAAATTCGTCTCGAAAAGTGGACGAACCCGCCCCACAGCAAAGCATTATTCCTTTTCATTCTTCGGTACCACATATCCCCGTCTTACCCTGCTTCAATCTGTCCCTCTTCCGAGAAGTGCGTAGCGTATATTCCATCTTATCAAAGAGGTGCGCGGGCAAGCGAAGAAGCTGCCATTGTTTTGTCATATATTCGGAAAAGTAATTTGTAAAATATTGGATCCCAGATTAATTTGAAAGATAAAGTGCACAGTTTAACTGCCGCCATTGTTTTCAGTACTGACAGTCTATCTATCTATCTATCTATCTATCTATCTATCTATCTATCTATCTATCTATCTATCTATCTATCTATTACACTCTTCGACTTTCTTTCTCTAGTCGCTGATATCAACCAACAAGAGTCAATTACTGTCTCAGTTTATTCACATCTATCTATCTATCTATCTATCTATCTATCTATCTATCTATCTATCTATCTATCTATCTATCTATCTATCTATCTATCTCAGTCTATTCATATCTATCTATCTATCTATCTATCTATCTATCTATCTATCTATCTATTACACTCTTCGACTTTCTTTCTCTGGTCGCTTATATCTACCAACAAGAGTCAATTACTGTCTCAGTTTATTCACATCTATCTATCTATCTATCTATCTATCTATCTATCTATCTATCTATCTATCTATCTGAGAAGGTATGCCAAAAAACCTGCATTCACTATATACCACCCATATTTGTTTTAACCATAATTTTTGTATGTGTATATACTGTAACGTATTGATTTGACTGATTGGCTTGTTTTGAGGCACGTAATCTTTTTTCCTGTCATTTAATGCCAAAATTTAATTTTCTTGTGAGTTTGATGTAATAGAAATATATGTTATTCTGTTTTCACATTTGAATACATGGTAGATGATACCCAGCTTTTGTACATGTTTGTGTTGACACAATTTCTAGAGATGGTGATCTATGTGTGCCATGTTGTAGTTCTATTTTGGAATACGGTTTGATTGAAGAATTTGGAGAATACTTGTCAGATTACGGTCATATCACGTTGAATACACTGGTTATCGCTCGATCACCGAAGTTAAGCAACGTTGAGCCTGGCCAGTACGTGGGTGGGTGACCGTTTGGGAATACCAGCTGCTGTAAGCGTTTATTGACGGATGTGCGTTGTGGTGCAGTGGATATCGGCTCGGAAAAAGAAATTGGTGAGCCTAATGCGAATTCCAGTCGAACACTCTGCATTCACTTATGCACTGGTACCCTTGAGAAAGGTTTTAATCCGTCCCTTCCCTCCAGTTATGGGTTAAATGACAGGGCAGGACTTGGGACCTTGCCCTTAAACAGATCCCAATGAAACTTTCTCCATCGGGGAGAAAGCCAGCTCAACACCGACCATTGTGTATGCGGCTTGGACATAGATAAATGTCATGAAAGAGTTCATATTGGTTGTTTCGTTAATTTTGTTTAATGCGGAAATATAAATATCTTAAAAGTTTTTCTATGCCTTATAATATAAATAAAATGTATTGTTGGTAAATTTAACCTCAGTAGGTATTCTCTTTTTTTATTATTTCTGGTATTTGTGCTATAAAAATGTAATTTTCATGCTGTTTTCTTTTTGTTTCTTTGGATTTTACTATTGTCCATAGCTGAGATACTAACAGATTCTACCACCTCGCGTCAGGGTGAACCTGGAAACAACAGCATTTAAGAGGTGGTTCTCTGTTTCTTAACAAACTTTAATCTGTCGATTAGATGCCTTGCTGCCGGATGTAGTTTCATACCAAGGACTAGTCAGGTTAAGGAGATATTTGTATTTTTTTTATTTCTCGTGTATTTGTCATAGGATGAAAGCAAGCTCAACTATTTTTTTAATATTTTTCTTCTTTGTTTCACGTTTCTTACATTTGCTTGACTTGTTTTCTGTTATTTTGTCTCTATGATTTCTTTCGATTCCTCTTGTCCTCCTCTTGTAAGTAATGACTCTTTTTTTTTCCCACTTTTTATGCCGTACGTCAATTCTTTAGGAACTTTCCTTTCTTCGTCTATGATTTACGTTGAGCCAGAAGCAAAGATGACTTTACCGCTCACAGTTTATAATTATCAATTTGAACCGACGCCATTCGGTTCCTTTTTTTCTACTGCGCTGCTATGTTTGGAATGTCCCAAAGGATGTTAAGTTAAAGAGATTCATCTTAGTTTCAGGACGACACTATCGTGATCATCTTCCCCACACACAACCGCGAACACTAACGCACGCATGTAAAAGAGATCATAGGTAGTTTTCTGCTTTCTCTGACTGTACAATTGACTGGAAATGCGCTCGGAACAAACACATGGATAAACAGACTACACTTTCTTAATAACCGTCGTGTTGTCTATCTCAGTCAGTTAAATGCCATACGTGATACACGCTTGGGCGATCATGTCTCGAAAGAGATGCGACTGACTGGGCAGAAGATTATCCCGCAGTAGGATGCCATTGTTTTCTTCGGTAGACTGGTTGCCAGCCAAGGCTATAGAACCCAATCTGCTCTGTTATTTAACCCATAACTGGAAAGAATAGACGGATTAATACCTTTCCCAAGGGTATTTGCGCGTAAGTGAATGCGAGGAATTCAGCTGGAATTCGAACTCGGCTCCCCGATTTCTCGTTCCGAGTCGATATCCAATGATCCACTTGCGTTAAAATATTAGGAATGATTTTATAACGTTACATTGGAGCGACTCTGCAATCTTTACAGCGGCAAATTTGTCTAACGGGTTGCAGCATATTTTGCTTGAATATTCCTTAGATCGAACACAGTTTTATAAGTAACACGCTCCTGTTAATGTGCTTCTGCTGAATGCTTTTAGCGTTAATGGAGAACGATCATGAGTAAATAACCGGTAAATATGGAAGAAGCACGAAAAACACATTGAAGGGGACCTTCATCGAATATTCCACTTAATTATTAACTAGCATTTTATTCTTTTATATGCCGTGTTCTCTCGGGACTTAAACGATGTCGGCTCTCGACGATTTCCTGTCCATCCTATCTATAAATACGTTTTATCTATTTGCTATTACTTCAAAAACTTATTCCAACATCTATTTACTGAAACTAGTTTATGCGTTTCTTTCTACTGTTCATCTTCAATGTTTCCTGTGAAAATCAGATTTTCCATTCTCTCTGTTCCTTTGTCGTTGCTCTCATGTTCAGCCCATAGGATACTCTGCATCGAATTGGAAAATTTATTTTAAAAAATACCTTTTTTTTTAAAATTTTAAGGCCACTAAAATGAACCTGCTCTTTATTGAATACAAGCAGTATAGCCCAGCGTTGTTCGGGTGTAATGAAAGCTTTAAAACTAATCCATGGTCCTGGAGCTCAGATGCTTTGGACGTTGGCACGAAACACTAAAAGCAATAGTTGTTTCCAGTTAAAGCGAAACCGTAGACTGAAAGAAAAATGAATGGATGTAAGTCAAATTTTGATTTCTTGCTTTCGATATCAAATAAGATTTTTCGTCGTAACATGAATTTTGAAGCCTAAATGAGTCCTCTAAGTAAATGATATCATGGCTGAGACTAAGAAGTACAATTATACCTACTTAGAGCCAAACACGAAGTAAAAACTAAAATAAAAGGGCTGAAAAAATACAGACATACAGGCAGATAAACAGACACACATACAAACACCTTGCCTTTCATATATATATATATATATATATATATTATCGATTTTCTGCACTGTTGTAAAAACTGCAACCTTGAAACTTCTGAATATCGTATCTTATTTCTTTGTCTGTGAGTGTATCAAATTTGATTAAAATCGGACCACTCCTTCTATAACCCGATTTTTTCGATTATCGATTTTCGATATTTATCGGGGGTACCTCGACACATAACCTTGCTAAGAACACTCGCAGACGTTTATAGTACAACTGTGTAAATTTTCAGAAAATCCGTTCAGCCGTTTCGTAGTCTATAGGTTACGGACACACACACACATGCACACACAGAGGCAAAGTTCCATTTATAAATAAGTTTAGATACTAAAGCACTATGTTTGCTTTCTATGAGCATGTTTTATATTAATGTCTAGGAGAGCAAATATATATGCGTCATTCTTAATCTTCCGGCTTCTTATCTCAAGTGGACCAATTATAGATACAATTGCTAGATTTACTGCTAGGAAAGTCGCTCCCCTATGTCGTGTTGGGCAATGTCTTATTTTTCTCTGCTATTCGTCCGAATATTACTGGAAAATCTGGTCTGGTGTCCCTGTTTTATATCCTGGAATTCTTGACAAAAAATAATCCGCAACGTTATCGATCCTGATGTGGCATCCAGTCACTTTTGCACCACCGAAACGAATCTTCCTCTTGCCTCTTCAAAAAATGTTTTCATGGTAATTGTTCTGATGAGCATTCATCGTCTTCATGAATTTAAATGCAGTAATATATTCATAGGTAGTTATTGTAATTTCATTGTTAACCTTATTAGTTGCAAGTTCATTGCCAATAGTAATTTCTGCATAACTCATTTCCGGTTCTCTGCTTTTCTGTCATTTACCTTATAAAAAAAATTTAAATGCCTTAATAGTTGTCATCATACGTTTCTGTTCTGTTATTATCCGACCTATTTCATTCGCCGCTTGTAATCCATAGCAAGATAATCGTTTTACTGCTTTTCTTGAGGCTTAATACATAAAAAAATGTTTAAGATTATTCTTGGTGAGTAGTTTGGGTAGTTTGTTTACTTTTGCGAAATGTTTATTTATTTTGAAACGCTTCCTGGATTTATTTATTACTTAACATTTTATACAAATCGTTGTACAGATTTTTGTCAAAAACCCACTGTTTATAATGTCAATCTGTATTCTTTTCCGGCCTGATTAGTTATTTTTCGCTTGACCAGTTGTCGAATAATCAGCAGCTGATGCTCTGTAGAATTTGTGTGGTTATTATAAGTGAACGCTTATTTAATATTAAATGCATTCTTAGAACTTGACAGCAGTAGATTGAGAGACAATTGGAATACAATTGATAGATCTATTATATATATATATATATATATATATATATATATATATATATATATATAGTCATCCGCAGACAGATCTGTTTTGCTGTATCACAGCTCATCAGTACGGTTAGACATCCGATTGCTTTTAACTCAGGATTAAAACCCGATCGAACTGGCGTCAGTCGGCGATTCTACCTCTGAGCTATGGATGCTCGATAGCAGACTTTTAGCGTATGATGTATCATACGCATATATATATATATATATATATATATATATATATATATATATATATATAGTCATCTGCAGACAGATCTGTTTCGCAGCTCATCAGTACGGTTAGACATCCGATTGCTTTTTACCCAGGAATGAAACCCGACCGAATTGGCGTCAGTCGGCCATTCTACCGCTGAGCTACGGGCGCTCGGTAGAAGGAGGCAAACTTTTTAGCGTGTATATTATCATTAATCACACGCCCAATAGCTGTGAATATTCTAATTCATTGCTGAATTAACGATGCGTAGATACCAGAGTAGCTACTGTTTTTCAAAATATACCATTCTTCCAGAGTTTTCAATTAGGGTGTGAGAGCGTAAATTGATATCATTGCAAATCGCCAGAAAACACCACATGGTAGACACCTATGTCGAGTAATAATTCGTTTACAAATGAAGAATATATATATATATACTACCAACTATATGTTTGGGAATACTTAGATTTATTCTCTAAGAGAAAGAAGAAATTTTATGTCTTAGAAGAATAAATATAGATATATTTCATTGTTGCTCATAATTGCACAATTATTAAAACTAAAATTAACATAGAGTAATTTCAAATTTAATTAAGGTTAATTCATATTTTCTTTTCAACAAAGAAACCACCACGAGCTTTTATTACTGCAGAGCACATCCTTGGCATTCTTTCTAATAACTTATGTTTATAAGATGGTGAAAGTGATTTCCAAGCATCCTACAAGCATTTAAACAACATTTGTTTATTTTTAGAAAGTTCATTTCGAACTGTACTATCAATTTCATCCTTAATTCTCCTTTTTTAATAGTGGTTTCTTAACTGCTACACAGCCTTTAATCCCAGCAGAATAAAGTCGTCTCTTAACAGTAGTAACAGATACTGGATGTTGCCGAGTAGAATTCATTTCAATTGTTAATTCCGGAGCGGTTTTTCTTCTATTCCTCTTGCTAGATATGATCAAGTACCTATCCTCTACAATAGATGTTACTCTTGGGCCTACCAGATCTTTTTCTGTGAATATTTAACGCAGTTTCACGAAGTCGTTGAAGGCAATAACGCACGCCAGTTTTATAGGCTTCATTTTTTAGCAATTACACTTTCAGAATATCATTTTTTGAAAGAATTTTAACCTAATCTCTTTGTTCAATGCTAATCTTTTTATTCCTTGCCATTTATACCGTAGTAATATGGTTTGCAAAAATAAATTATAAGGTAATTATAATATCTGAATAAATCTGAAATCTCGGCAAAAAATTGATCACAATAAAAGGAGTCAAGTAGCAAACTAAGTAAATGTTTATTTTAAAGTTGAAAAGAATACTTTTTTTAACTTGACATAAGAATAACAAAAATATAAACTCGGTGAATTTGATTCTGCAAAAGATTTAGGTCGTCCCACACTTATGGTCGGTAGTATATATATATATACATATATATATCAGAAATTATTTCTAAAAATATGAAGGTCAGCCTCCATGTATGGTATTGAGCACTTTATTCTTTCTGGTGTAGGACCATAAGTCAATTCTTTTTGGAGCTACTTATTCCTTATCTAATTAACTGATCTGTTACGTGAGGGCTTCTTGTATTCAGTCAGTTAATTGCCATACGTGAAACACGCTTGGGCAATCATGTCTCGAAAGAGACATAACTGACTGGGCAGAAGATTATCACGCAGTAGGTTGCCATTGCTTTCTGCCGTAGATTGGTTGCCAGACAAGGCTATAGAACCCAATCTGTCCTGTTATTTAACCCATAACTGGAAGAAAGAGACGGATTAATACCTTTCCCAAGGGTATTTGCACTTAAGTGAATGCAATTAATTCAACTGGAATTTGAACTCGGCTCCCCGATTTCTCGTTCCGAGCCGATATCCACTGCACCAAAACGCACATCCAACGCACTTTTTGTATTACAGTAGCGTAAAGCACTTTTAAAGATTGTGTGTCTTTGCAGACCTTGATGACTAGCTCCTCGGCTATGGTGATCCCGCTTCCAATGAAACTGATTTTTTTTTGTCACACTTGAAAATCATTTCCGCTTTAATTGTTTTGATAACTAGGGCTCTTTATTCATCTTGACCGCTTAGGACATCCTTCCCTCTTGTTGAGTTTCGTTAGTGACACCACTGGCAATAATTCTTACCAACCTTGAACTCAATTAGGTAAGTAAATGTTCCTATTTTTACTCGTAGACACTGTCTGCCTTACGACAGCGCGCATAAACTAACAATCGTGGTCAGTCACTTTTTTTTGTTTTATTTTGCATATATATATATATATATATATATATATATATATATATATATACACAAATTAAAACAAAAATTTCGAAATTTAATTCCGTTGGATGGTCATTTCAGCGAGGAAGTTCTCTCTTTATCAGCAACGGTGGAAAACAAAACATTTATTAATTCAAATGTGTTACAAGATTTCTATACCGGAAGAAGCCCCAAAATATATCTGGACCATTTGTCGGTAAGTATCAGGAATTGGCTGCTTGTACTCCTTGATTATTTCTTATATGCCTGTTGCATTTTTATACTGTATGCTTACGTGCCTGCATGATTATGTTCGCGTGCTTACGGCCATGGGACCGTCTGGACAGATGTGCGAACGTGTACAAAGCCGTGGTTGTTTGTCAATTCATCTTTTTTTTCAGTTTCCTCTCATACCTTATCAAATTTCCATCTTTTCTCTCTGTTTTTGCTTTTTTTTTTAAATTGTAGCTATTTTGACTTTCGGTTTTTCAGATATATACTGTTGTTACACACACACACACACACACACACACACACACACACACACACACACACACACATACATATATAATGCTTTTCATGGCTTCCTAATTATTGATCAATCAGTTTCTCTATTTGCTGACTGACAAAATATGTTTATTATCTAATATGCGTTCACACTTTATTATACCTATAAACTCTACAGTTCATCATTCCGGTGAATATTCGACCATTATTAAACGATTAGCATTTTCAATGAAACCAAAAAAGGAATATGGAATAAAACATTAAAAACTGTTTTTTCCACAAAACTCCTATTTAGTTGAAGAAGAATAATATTGTACAGTCCTAGCAACAAATGGACTCGTTCCACACTCATATAATTGGCTACCAACTCTGAGTGAAGAGTCACTGAGTAGTAGACTTGCCTCTGCTACTATTTGACACTGCCAGCACTCTGCCTTCGGGCAGAGAGCACTAACCCAGACGTGGTCCCGCTGAAGGGTAGAATCACGACTTGGTAATAATAGACAAACATTTTTTGGCCCGCCATATGGCCGGGAAGACCCACTATAAAATGACCTTGTCTCACATCTAACCTTGTGTGGGAAGGTTGGTAAATACCGTCACTGAGTGGTAGACTTGCCTCTGCTACTATTGACACTGTCAGCACTCTGCCTTCGTGTAGAGAGCGCTCTCTGCCTTCGTGTAGAGAGCGCTCTCTGCCTTCGTGTAGAGAGCGCTCTCTGCCTTCGTGTAGAGAGCGCTCTCTACCTTCGGATAGAGAGCACTAACCCAGTCGTGGTTCCGCCGAAGAGTAGAATCACGACTGGGGAAAGATAGACAAATATTTTTGGCCGGGCTATATGACCCGGAAGACCCACATTAAAAAGACCTTGTGTCACATTTTGCCTGAAGTGGGGAGGTGAGTAAATACTGTCACTGTGTAGTAGATTGCCTCTGCTACTGTTGACACTGTAAGCTCTCTGCCTTCGTGTGGAGAGCGCTCTCTGCCTTCGGGTGGAGAGCACTAACCCAGTAGTGGTTCCGCCGAAGGGTAGAATCACGACTGGAGAAAGATAGTCAAATATTTTTGGCCGGGCTATATGGCCCGGAAGACCCACATTAAAAAGACCTTGTGTCACATTTTGCCTGAAGTGGGGAGGTGACTAAATACTGTGTAGTAGATTGCCTCTGCTATTGTTGATACTGTAAACTCTCTGCCTTCGTGTGGAGAGCGCACTCTGCCTTCGGGTGGAGAGCGCTCTCTGCCTTCGGGTGGAGAGCACTAACCCAGTCGTGGTCCCGCCGAAGAGTAGAATCACGACTGGGGAAAGATAGACAAATATTTTTGGCCGGGCTATATGGCCCGGAAACCCACATTAAAAAGACCTTGTGTCACATTTTACCTTCCGTGGGGAGGTGACTAAATACTATCACTGAGTTGTAGCCACAGAGTGAGTCAATGAGTGAGTCAGGACGCCTGCGAGAGAAAGTACCCTCCATTCCCCGTTTACCTTCGTATTACGTTTCCCGGGAATATTCTATTTAACCTTATATCCGAGTCCGTGTTATCTTTCTATGGCCTTTTTGCGCCCAGTGTTCCAATAGTAGAAAGTATTTGAAGAACGCTTTTTTTTTTTATAACAGACGAGAATCAATTTTGATTACATTTTTAGCGATTAAATATACAGAAAACCCTGAAATACAATACGTGCTTACACTTCGTGTTAAAATGCTATTTATTAATTATCAATTATTTTCATTGGTTTTTGCAAAGCCTGGGCAAAATATGATTAAAAATCGTCCAGAAAAAGAGAATATACATATTGATCAACCAAATCTATACAAAAAAAATAGATAAGATATCAAGCTCATTACTTCCTTTATTAAAACTAGCTACCCGACATGTTCAACGGAAAAACTTAATTACAATGATAAAATAAACGAATGAAAAAAGAAGTACACGACAAGCCACCCTTCAAACTCCGAAATCAAGTGTGAATATCTTCTAAAGGTTAATTGCTTTCAAAAACAGCAAAGTATACAAAACTAAATGATTAAAATTCATGGCGAGAAATTCTAGACACGTTCGCTATTTAACCCATAGCTGAGAAGGGATGGCTCCATGCCTTTTCCGAAGACATTAATGCGAAAGTGAAAATAATGATCACTGTCAAAATTTGAACTCTGCTGACTTCACTTTACGCTGTGATAAGCCTTATGCCATACTCACCTGATAAATGAATACACCGTAGAAAACATTTTTTAAACAAAAATACGCTGGGAATATTTACAGACACACGCACATACATTTCTCTTGTGAGTTTATATCTTTATACTCTTCTGTGGAAGTCAACGTAACTAGAGAGGTTGGAGGATACATATATATCTATATTTTGTCACATCAATTGACGGCTTTCCCTGTGTTGGTAGGGATCGCAGTTTCGAATCCTGCCGAATGGCATATTTTCCTAACAAAATTTCTTTAAAATATTTACGCCAGTAGATATATATATATAAACTGTTTAATTAAAAACAGAGTATCTACTCAAATATGAGTGATTACTAAAAATAATGTTAAAAAAATAAATGAAAATATATCGTTTGTTATTATTTTTTCCTTAAAAAATTAATTTAAAAAATTTTTTCTTTATACGAGCATATGAAAAATTATATAAAATACTTAATGTTAATACCTTGTCTGTCATTTTTAATGAAACCTGAATAAAAGAGAGTTTATTGCCAAAATACGCTATATATATATCCTCGAAGCCCACTATATCAAAAGCAAGCAACCAACACTAAAAATAAGTTATTTCGCGTGTTTTGAGATCCAGTGAATCAACATTTAATGCGCTTTTGCATTTCTACAACTTTAGATCATTCCCTTACACTGGGACGCCTTTTTTGAAAAAGACAAAAACATAATTACATCTTATAAATGTAAAAGTAAAAATATATGTGTGTGTGTTTATGGGTGTGTGTGTGCGAGCTTCCTCTCTTGTGTGTGAGTGTGTCGGTCCATGTGACCACGTGCATGTGTGATCACATGTCTGTGTGTCTGTGTAAGTGCCTGACAGTATAACATCCAGGATATGAATTGCTGTTACATTCTGACCTGCTCGTCACACACATCCAAGGAGACACACACGGCCACCTAGCTACGTACACTCTGTCTTCCTGTTCCTATCTGTCTATCTCCATATGTTGGCTTCTGCAAAATATTTCGATTTAAGCGTTTGATTTGTTTATATAATGCAAACTTGGGAATAAGAATATTAAGTCATATGCTGGTTTGCTTAGATTGAAATAAGCATTTTCATTCAAAGATACTATCTTGTTCATTTTGCTGTCTGTTTCTATTGAAAAGAAATTCTTAAGATCGACAATAAATATTGATTTAAAACCTCTAGAGAACCTCGATGTTTCCGTGTCAAATTATCCTTTGCCAGACATTCAGTAGCCCTGGTTGATGCCTTGGTTCTTATTAATCTCATACTTTTCACGCTGCAGCTTCCCCTCTCGCACTTCCCGCCTGTGGAAACTCACTCCCGTATTCTTGCTTTCCTGATGGCTACAACCTCCAGAAATTTAAATGCAAAGTTAATACTAATCTACTAACCACTGGACTCTAGCTATCTCCCCTACCTTGTATAACCTTCACTTTCTCTCCGCCTATGTATCTGTCATTGCACCTGCTTTCTCAGCTTTCTATTGTTCCTTTCTAACTAGCTTGTACTCCTCACTCTTTTTTAATTAATCTTTTTACATTTATGTAACCCCCTGCACATTAGTGGCGTTTCTGCCTTGCTCGGGGTGAAATGATTAAAAAAAACAAAAAACATATTGGTTGATTACAACGGATTGGCGTTGTTTTTTGACAACGCATATGTGACATCTTTTTTTAAAATGAGTTTTAGAATTGAGGATATTAATTCAAATGTTGGTCTGCAAGAGGAAATTGCCTGTAAATTTGTTACATCTCGCTGGATAAATTGTAGTTAGACATCGGGACACAGAGTTTATACGTAAACAAAAACAGCTTAAAAAGCTAACATCTAACCACTTACGAAAAGATCCTAAATACGTAAACTAAGTGTATATATTGATTCTTATATAGGTTTGTCATATGTATTTGTCCACACTTTTCTAATGTTATTTGAATTAACTCTATAATAATTGGAGTAGATAGACTAAACTATCGCCCGGTTCACACTCCACCCACGTCTATTGAACAGGTGTAGAGGCTCATCCCTTGTACCCTGTTTAGGATGTGGTTTCTGGTTTTCTCTTTTCCAATCTTTTCAGTTTTCTTTTTTTTTTTCAATTGGAGTAGATAGACTAAACTATCGCCCGGTTCACACTCCACCCACGTCTATTGAACAGGTGTAGAGGCTCATCCCTTGTTGCCTGTTTAGGATGTGGTTTCCGGCTTTCTCTCTTCTAAACTTTTCACTCTTACGTAGCCCCCTGCACATCAGTGGCGTTACCGCCTTGCTCGGGGTGATACGATTAAAAGAAATATTTTTACATTTTTATGGTAATTTGTAATTTTAATTCTTTTGTTTATGATTTTTTCAGTGTTAACATTTTTATCACTTTATCTTCAAGCAAGGCAATAAATCCACTGAGATGCAACTAAGAAAAGTAAATATTATTATTATTATTATTATTATTATTAAGAAGAAGAAACAAACAGGTAATATTCAGACAAGATACCGGGGGCTGAAGCCAACAACAATGAACAATTTCGACACCGGCTTCTTCAATACGACAAGAAATGTCTCCACGTTGCCAATTTGACCAAAAATGCTACTTCAAAAGCTGGCGTGTCATACTTTCAAAACCTTGTGAGTCCTACCGTCAAAACCCCGTGAGTTATACCGCCAAGAGTCGGTAAATTCTACCGAGAACTTTCCGATCAATTCTACCATCAAGACCCCGTGGATTCTACCGTCAAGATATGGTGTATTCTACAGTCAATACCAAGTGTGCTCTACCGTCAGGACCCAGTGAGTCCTACCGTCAGGACCCAGTGAGTCCTACCGTCAAGACTCGGTGAGTTTCATTCTGAAGACCAAGTGAGTTCTACCTTCAAGCCAGTTGAAGGCTAACAATAATGTGTGAACAATGAAGGAGAATATATTATTGACTGATTAAAAAACGTTTATTAATAACATGATGAAAACAACTGAATAAATGAACAAACCCAATTTTTTATCTCATCTGCTAATCTGTAATATTAGCCTTACAGTAGTCTGTCGCTAATCCATAATACCCCACACATATACACACACATACGCAAACACACATACGCACACACGTGTACGCAAACAAATATGTGTGCTTGTAAAGTAAAAGCGGTATACAAAAAGAGAAAATATAAAATTCGAGAGATGTATATAAAGGCTGAGAAGACTTATTGCCTTTCTACCTCTATATAAAATCAACCAAAAAATACATAACAAAAATGTAAAAACCAAAAATAGTACAACAACTACTAATACGACTAAATGACAATAAGGCATTAGTGTGACTGTCTACGGCTATATCGTGTTGAATACACCGGTTCCCTCCCGATCAACGAAGTTGAGCAGAATCGAGCCTGGTAAATACTTAAACGGGTGACCATTTGAGATACCAGGTGCTGTAAACGTAAGGACCAAGAATAGTCCACCTGTCCTCCAGGTTTGGGGGTTGGGTGCAGGGCTAACAACCCTGCCCCGTATAAAACAGTTTGTGACAGAAACAGCAACAAAAAGTTGCTGCCCTATGCACCATTGGGTGTGATGGATAAATGATGTTGATTGGTGTGACTCATATTAATGCCATCTTCCTTCAGAACGCCAGTGTTCATGGCTTTACCCGGCTTTGATTTGCAATATTAATTAATTATTATGTCTTGGGTAAAATAAAGGAGTGGTTCTACATAAGCTTCTCAGTTTAGAATTCAGTTTATTTTTTATCCTAGGGAGATGCTTCCACACATTTATAGATAGTAATTGCTATGTGATGTCAGTTCTTCAATATGGCAGTGAATGCTGGACTATATCATCAAGGATTAAGGAAAAGCTTCAAGCAACTGAAATGTGGTTCTACAGAGAAATGCTGTGGATATCATGGATCGTGCATGTGGGCAATGATGAGATTTTAGAAAGGATCGAAACGATATGTAAAATAATACTGAGCTTCAGGAAAAACAGCTAAACTTCCTGGGATATGCAATGAGAAAGAAGGACTTGGAGAAGACGCCACAGAGAGGTGAAAAGAGGACACATAGAGGTAAAAAGAGACAGAGGAAAGCAGTGGATAACATATTTGAAGGGCCTGAGAAGGTGGATGACAGAACGGGTGTTGTGTGATGTAACAGGAGAAAGCGTGCTAAGAGCCACCATAGATAGGGAGATGTGGAAAGCATGATCGCCTACGTCCTGAAAGAACAGGACACATAAAAGAAGAAGAGCCACCATTGATAGGGAGACGTGGAAAGCCATGATCGCCTACGTGCTGAAAGAACAGGACACATAGAAGAAGAATATATATGCCAACTTTTTATAAGAAACTATAATGTGGGTATAAAGTGGGGGATCAAATCTATATTATAATCAATATATAAACTGACACCTCATTTTGTGGTCATGCTAGTTTCTATACATTTATATTCTAGATTGGCTTTAGCTAGTGGATGGCAGAGCGGGATTTGGGTAGTGTAACAGGAGAAAGCGTACTAAGAGCCACTATATAGAAAGAGACGTGGAAAGCATTATCGCCTACATTCTGGAAGAGCAAGGCACATAGAAGAAGAAGAAGAAGAAGAAGAAGATGTATTCCCTGTTATATAACTCTTAGAAAAAACGGATTTGTCACTTTTCCAAGGGCATGACTGAAAAGTGAACGCAATTTTCAGATTCAGATTTCACCAACGTTAACTGTTACACAGCCTCTAAATTCCCAATGTTACTAATACATTTAATGACTCTTTTAACGCTTATAACAGGAAGACATATAACTATTATAAATATAAAGAATTAGCTTAGAAAGTAGACAAAAGCAAATGCAACTTGCTTGGAATTATGGATCAGAGATAACTTGCCAAAAGACAGTTGGGTTGAACCTGAAAATCAATAACAGAAACCCAAATAAGAGATTCTTCTTGAAGGAAAGAAGTTGCCTTTGAAATGCTTACGTTGAAACATTCGACTCCGTGTCAGTAGAAAGCCAGATCAACGAAGCCAAGTCAAAATGTAAAGACTGTTCATCTCGAATGATTTCACATTTTCGGATTCTAAAATTAATTCTAAAAATTAATACAAATAACGATAATAAAAATAAGATTCAAATAACTGTGAAGATGCAAAAAGGATTCTGTCGCGTAAAATAAAAAAAAGCATTTGTTATACAAAATTAATTCCCAACATTATCACTTTTTTTGTTGACGCTTTTCGGAGCGTGAGTGAACATTAATAAAATACATCGATCTGAATCCACTGAAATTCCAGATCAAAATTCAACTGATAATTACGAGTATATTATCAAATATTGTGCTCTATAATTCCGGTAATTCTTTTAAAAACGGCCATCAGACAAAAAGATTGCTGAAGATAAGTTAGAGTATTTTGTCATATATATAAAACAAAATAAATTCCCATGTTCAAATCAGTTTTATGGCCATTTCTACGAGAAATTTGTAAGAGAAATTTCGCGTATCAGCAGCAATCTTTATTACAAAAAGCCAATTTACAAAATAAACAAATATATTTTACCGCCGGAAGTTCAAAAAGGTATTCATCACGGAAAAATTAAAGAGGTGGAATTAATAAGAAAGCAAACAGAAATCTATGCCTATTTTATTTTTATTTTTTTTTGCTGATGATACGCGAAATTTCTCTTAGAAATGTCTCGTAGAAATAATGACCATACAACTGATTTGAACATCTGAATTTATTTTATTTTATAATTGGCTCTGTAATTTAAATAAAAATTACATTGAGCCCTCCATCTTGATTAGTTTTAATATTAATGTAATTATTATTAATTAGGATCAGGTTTTTGGGATTTACCTACCTGCTTTTCCTTTTGGATTAAAGTTATATATTTAATATATATATATATATCCCCCGTGGGGATCTTCATATCGAAATGGCCATTCAACATCATTGAATTAATCCTTTTTTAATTTGTATTTGCTCTGTAATATTTTATTACATGGAGCTCTCTTCCTGTATCATTTTTTAATATTAAAATAAAATTTTAATATTAATTAGGATCGGGTTTTTGGAATTTACCTTCCTGCTTTTTTCCCTTGGATTGAAGTATCTGAATTAATATATATATATATATATATATATATATATATATATATATTTGTCATCCACATACAAGACTGTTTCGCTGTATCACAGCTCATCACAGCTTTATATATATAAAGATGACATTGACATGACTATTACCTGGAGTCATGAAACCGACTGTCATCAGTGTTAGTGACAATATCTATCTATCTATCTATCTATCTATCTATCTATCTATCTATCTATCTATATATCTATCTATCTAGTTCAGTCTGTTCATATCTATCTATCTATCTAGTTCAGTCTGTTCATATCTATCTATCTATCTATCTATCTATCTATCTATCTATCTATCTATCTATCACACAGTGTTCATTACCTATCTATTAGTGTGTGTATGTTTATACAGATTACTAAATTTCAAATGTCCTTTGGAAAATATAATTTACTTCATATATCAAATATTACTTTCTAATATAATCTTCTTTGTTAATGCTCTCAATTCTGTGGCGTATATTTACGATATACATCGAAGATATACAGTTTAATTTCAATGTTAATTTAATACTACATGGGCGTCGATGAAGTTTTTGATCCACTTTTTTGTATAATGACTCTATTTCTCTATATAACTATGAAGTAAATTATAGGCTCAGAAGAAGTACTTTTTGAAAAAAAATCGCAAAAGTATTTGGAATAATTGGAAAACTACGATTACCTAAAGCGTTTTAACTTTTGTTATTTATCAGTGAATAATGATTCTTCTCGCAGACATCCTAAGAAAGTTTTTTTTTTATTTGTTTAGATTCAACGGTAATCCTTCGGAAGTGATGCTTTTGATTCTGGAAAAGTGAATATGAATTCCAAGAATATTATTCATCTTCCCCACCAAGCCAAACTGCACCGATTTGTTTCCCGCGTGATTTCTCTTTGTTGGTTTTCTTTCCGGTCATATCATGACATCGGAACTAAAGAAAGAAAAAAAATGGAGTTCTGACATGCGCACTGGAAAGCAAAATAAGGCTTGCTGCCAAATAAGGGCTAGAAACGTCTGAATTTGTTTTCTGCTTCGACACCGTTTCGTTTTATGTTTTCGCCTGGTCGCTTGATATTATTTTTTTATATTTCTGTCCTGATTTTTTTTTTTTGGCTTTGCGCCAGACATATTTGTTTTTGAGATTTCTAAACGCATTAAGCATTGTAAATGAAACAATGCAGAAGTTAAAGAAATAATAAAATAAAAGAAAGAAATAATAATAATAATAATAATAATAATAATAGTAAACTGTCAAAATTTAAAGACCTGGAATTTGAAATAGAAAAATGTGGAAATTAAAAACAAGTATTGTACCAGTGTTAGTGATTGCACTTGGAATGATAAAAAATGAAGAAAAAAAAACACTGAAAGAATCCCTGGAAACCCCATCTTAAGAGATATGCAAAATATAATCTTGTTAAGTACAGTCCACAAACTAAGAAGTACTTTGTCTATGCAACGCTAGGGATGTTAGGGAGATATGAAAAACATGAAAAGGAGTCATAACAACGCACCACGACCTGCGTTAGATCTTCCTGCAGACTTGGTAGATAGTGCGACCATAACAGAAATAGAATTATAATAAAAAATGAAATAATAATAATAATAATAATAATAATAATAATAAGAAGAAGAAGAAAGCAATTACAAGAACCTCGAGGTAAACATCATTGAAATGGTAGATCGCAAGACAACAATATCTGTTGTATTATGATGTTTTTTTATAATCGTTTCACCCCGAGCAAGGCATTCCACTGCCACTATTGCGCAGGGGGTTACATAGGGGGGAAAGTGGTGAGAAAGGGTTACATAGGGGGGAAAGTGGTGAGAAAGAGCTTGGATATAGGAAATGTCAGAAGGAGGGTGATAGACGGGTAAGGATACCGAGAATGAGGGTTGGGTAGATGGTGAGAGTGTTGGGAGAATAGATGCAAGTTAGTGTGATAGGAGGTGTCTATTGACCTTAAATGTAAACTCCTGGAGATTGTAGCTGTCGGGAAAGCAGACATGTGGAAGGGAATTTCACAGGCGGGAAGCGCGAGAAAAGAAACTGTTGGAGTAGAAAATACGGTTACATCTTATCTATTTCACTGTAAATGGGTGGGACCTAGTTGCTAATCTAGTATCTCGTGTAAATTCTCACCTAGTCAGCACCAATGATCTAAGTTCATCGGAGCAGAAGCCGTGAAAGTATTTATAGAAGAGGCACAGGGAAGCCACGTCACACCGGTGAGAGAGTGGTTGCAGCCGGTCTGCCAAGTCAGTATCGATCACGTTACAGATTCTTCGTTGTATTTTGTCAAGAGAGTAGCAGGGGCAGCTGACCAGATGTGGCAGTAGTATTCAATACACGGGCGGATGGTAGATTTATATATGTGCAGGATACATTCAGACGGGAAAAACTTCCGGGCCCTGCACAGAGAACCGACTTTCATAGCGGCGGATTTAGCAATGGATTCGATATAGTCATTCCATTTGAGGTCCGCCATGAGTGTAAGGCTAAGGAGGCGCAGTGTTTTACTCTCTGGGAGGCAAGCCTGTTCCATGCTTATGAGAGGTAGGTGCGATTGTCTATGGTGGTTAATTGATATCAGCTTCGTTTTGGAAACATTGAAATTTACGAGCCATTTCTTACCCCAGTCACGTGCGTTAATGGACGACGGTTTGCTTTCGGGGGTAGTGCGGGACGCGTTCCCGAGCCTCACTATCACTCCCCCGATCTCGAGGTGCTGCCCTAAGCCTCGGGAGCAATCCAAGTTCATTCTCGAATGCCGCAAGGCCTTGTCGGCCATTCCGCGGTCCAGTGACCTTTCACAGCCTAGGAAGCTCTTCTATCGAGGGCTAGTGGAGGGTGTCGCAAAGGATCGACTCAGGAGGAAGCTCGGCATGACGGAGGGTGAATATCGCTCTCATTGGTCGTGGGCGCCAGGATCGGAGTATCTCAGCAACCCTGAGTTTTCTTTGACCTGGCGATTAGCTCGGAAAGGCTTGTCTCTCAATGACTCGCGTTTCATAGTGGGCTCGGCGGATTTGCCGGACTGTGAGCGTTGCAACCTTGGTATCAAGGAGACGTCTTCGCACGCCTTCTACCATTGTGTGCGCGTTCGCCCACTATGGGATCGAGTCGGCGAGTTGACTGCTCGTATCGCGCCGCGGGAGCTTCTGCTCATTGATCGTGCATACGCTGTTGACAATGTGTCGCCACCGTACTCTGGAGTGAAACGAATGGTGTTTCTGGTGCTACTGGCCACGGCTCGAATGGTGATATGGACGACGCGTCTGGAGGAGGTCTTGCGGGGTGGTCGTCTTTCACATCAGGATCTGATCAGATATTTTGAGCATCAGCTCAAAATGAAGATTAGAACTGATTGGAAACGATTGCACCCGACAGATTTCGTAACTGTGGCGAGCCTGGTTCGCGTGACTGGGGCTGGCCTTGATTTTCTTTTTTAGACCTGCTACGTCGCATCGGGCTGGATTCCTCTGGAACCCTTCCCATGGTTAAGGTTAGTACTCATTTGTGTTCCTAGTTAAGGTGTATGAATGTATGTCCTCGCCTGTTTCCCGGCACTCTGATTTTGTTATGATTCAGCGCTTGACCCCCTATTTCCCGTGTTATTTTTACCTCCGTTTATGTCATGCCTGAATCAGAATTTTTTCATTCCCAATCCTAATGTTTTTGTGCTCCTCCCCATTCCAAGTAGAAAGAGTGTGGCTTGATTTTGTCCAACAGGCAGAATACAGTGACCTCTTTGTTTATTTGTGGGTGGGTTGGGACCAGCTAACACAATGTTTTGTTTGTTCTTTTTTGTTTCTTTTTATTTTGGGATATTACATCATACCCCTTCTCCCCTGCGTCATTTCACTGTATAATTTTTAAAATATATATTTTTGTATGAAAAAATATTTTTGTATGAAAAAGTTATGAAAAAATGAACATTGTAAAAAGAAAATTTTTTATGCACATTGGGTTTTTATATAGATTCCCCGGAGTGTTTTGTGGTATTCTGGTAAATGATAGGTATGAGTGTCGAAGGATAACTTCTTTTGGTGATAGAAAAAAATTGTAACGTATGCTTGGGTCACGAATGAAATTAGCTAGGAATAAGATAGCGCACTGCACGACCAACCTCAGTTTTGTTCCCCCTCCCAAACTAGGCCTTATGCCGCAATTGTGTAGTTGAACGCAATAAATACACATTTCTTACCCCAGTCCACTATGGATTGGAGGTCCTTTTCAAACTCGGCAGCGAGGTTTGCTTTGTCGCCCACACCGGGTTTATGATCGAGGCGAGAGTAAATTCTGGTGTCATCGGCGTACATGGCTACTTGGGATCTAATGGCATCGAGGAGATCATTAATGTAGATCAGAAAGAGCGTGGGATTTAGGATAGAGCCCTGAGGGACTCCCGCGTTCGTATGGTAGTTTTGGAAGGCATGTCTATTTTATACTAACTTCAATGTGCGGTTAGAGAGAAATGACTGGATTAGGTCAAACAAATGTCTAGTTATACCGTAGCTCCAGAGTTTGCATAAAAGGCCAGCATGCCAGACTCTGTCGAACGCTTTGGAGATATCCAAGGCAACGGTCCAGGCTTCGCCATTCTTGTCGAGAGCCTGGTATATGTACTCGGTAATGGTTGAAAGTATATCAGCAGTAGACCTGGTGAAGCGGAAACCGTACTGTTTGTCCGAGAGAAAGACATTGGGCCGTGAGATGCTGAATAACCTCGGCGTTGATAATGGTTTCGAAAGCTTTGCCGAAGATCGGAAGGAGACTGATAGGGCGGTAATTAGCGGGCTCCGAAGGTTCGCCAGTATTTTTAAATATAGAAACTACAGAGGAGGACTTCCAACAGGCAGGAAAGCAGGAAGCAGATAGGCAGAAGTTATAAAATTTAGAGAGGACAGAGGGAGTTCTAGGACACATTTCTTCAGGACTATGATTGGGACTCCGTTCCCACCGTTCGCTTTGTTAGGGTCAAGTTTTGGGATTATCTTAATGACCAGCGGGGGTGTTTGGGAATGGTCTCAAAGCGAGCAAACGAATATTTCTATTAGATTCCTGGCAGCCTTAAGACATGTACATTCTTCCTCTCGTCGTCACTTTTCTTTTAGCTCAGAGCTGTCAGATAATACATTTTTCACCAGGCTCAAAGTTTCTAGCGCAAACATTGGTTTCTGCTAACATGAAAAGTCACTTTGTGTCAATTTTTTTGATTGGCCCAAAATATTTTCATGGATAAATTTTTTTTGTATTTTTGGCATTTTCTTTTTTTTTTAATTTGTTTTTGTTCTTTTGAATTTTCTATGCCACCAAATTTCTGATTTTGTTTCTTTTTCTTTTTGTAAATTCTCTTTCGTTTGGGAACATTGATTTATTGTTAACTATCAATAAAGCCTTTTAATACAAGGCCTTCATTTCCTGGAAAATATATAAATATTTACGGGTTACTGGTCAGATTGAAAATAGAAGAGCGCACAGTTGTATTAAAAAATGATAAATATCTATATAATGTAGAGCTTTTAAATATGTTCATTCGAAATTCGGCCAATTACTCAAGCTTGATTTCAATTTTTCGGTACATTCAGCCTTCATCTAAAACGTCTTAAGATACTAGATGTTTTAAACCAAGATTATGCAATCGTTTGAATTCTTAAAGAATATATATATATATATATATATATATATATATATATATATATATATATATATAATCCATGCCGGGTTTGGATTTCGTTTGAGGTTGACTTGTTGAATATTTTATATCTGCAAAAAATCAAATTCTTTTGTTAGCAGTCAAAAAACGTATTTTATGTTGAATTATTTTCAACAGGTTAATACGAGTAGATAGGCTCACCTATCATCCAACTCAAACTCCTTCAATATGTAGTGTTTATCCATTTTACTATATTTTCTTGTAACATAGCTACAATCATTTAACTGTCGTACATTTTGGGTGATCGGACTTGTCAGTAACTGCGTTTTTCCATTGTGAGGGTAAGGATTGGCATTTTGCGGGCTGCTCATTCTGAATGGTCGGTCTTTAAAAATTCTTTGGTAGGCCCTAGAGAAGTTGCTGTAATCAATAGTCACATAATATTTGACGTATTTGTAGTGCCATGTCGCGCATGGGTAAGTGTCTTTGCATGTACCTCCGTTTGGGCAACCCTGCAGCCACACTATCCTCTGTTCTCAGCCATGCTCTAGCAGATTTCTCCTATCATTGACGACATATACTGATAATTACGGTCGTTTTTTCTCTTTTGCCTTCAAAACTAATCTAATGACAAACAACAAAAATGCAAATATTTTAGTAAACAAAACACCTACCCACGTCAACTTTTAATTCATAATATTCGTATCCGTTCTAAATTCTTTACTTTGCCCTTTCGAAGACTAACTTAAATTCTTCCATTGCTGCTAATGAATTCATTGTTGTAGGCTATCTTACTTTTGACGTAAAGATTCCAACATTCACATCGCCTTTACATTTGGGATAATCTTCCGATATCCTGGGAAGTTGTCTCTCAAAGCCCGTGAATACTCTTTTGGTCTTTCGCTACTAAACTCTGTTAGCTATATCTTTTGCCTTTATCGCTAAACCTCTTTTTAGGACTGCAGTTTATTAGACATAATAGATGACAGTATTGAAAAAAATATGTTCTCTACAACTATCTTTGAACGTTTTGTCTTCGATGACTTTACTGCTCACCATGACACGTGGCTGAAACATTCTAAAAGGACTGATATTGCTGGTATTCAGACATTAAATTTTTACATGGCGCAATTCCATACACAATTCGCAGATTTTTATAACCGTTTCCCTATCAAAACCGATCAACATGCGTCTCTGCTTTATTTATTTCTCACTTACTCTCGTCGCTCTTGTAGAGGTTTTAGTTCTTGACACACACCCACAAAAAAGAGATCTGCAATATAATCGATCCTGACTTAGCAGTCCACCATCGGTCACTTTCTCACCGATATGATGAGGCTTCTCTCTGTCTTTTATACTAATATTTTCATAGATAGATAGATAGATAGATAGATAGAAACAAACCATGGTAGATAGATAGATAGATACATAGATAGACAGATAGATAGATAGATAGATAGATAGAAACAAACCATGGTAGATAGATAGATAGATAGATAGATAGATAGATAGAAACAAACTGTGATAGATAGATAGATAGATAGATAGATAGATAGATAGAAACAAACTGTGATAGATAGATAGATAGATAGATAGATAGATAGATAGAAACAAACTGTGATAGATAGATAGATAGAAACAAACTGTGATAGATAGATAGATAGATAGAAACAAACTGTGATAGATAGATAGATAGAAACAAACTGTGATAGATAGATAGATAGATAGAAACAAACTGTGACAGATAGATAGATAAAAACAAACTGTGATAGATAGATAGATAGATAGATAGAAACAAACCATGATAGATAGATAGATAGATAGATAGATAGATAGAAACCATGATAGATAGATAGATAGATAGAAAGATAGATAGAAACAAACAAAGCATGATAGATAGATAGACAGAAACAAACCTAGATAGATAGATAGATAGATAGATAGAAACAAACCATGATAGATAGATAGATAGATAGATAGATAGATAGATAGATAGATAGAAACAAACAAACAAACATAGATAGATAGATAGATAGATAGATAGATAGATGATAGAAACAAACCATGATAGATAGATAGATAGATAGATAGATAGATAGATAGATAGTTAGATAGATGATAGAAACAAACCATGATAGATAGATAGATAGATAGATAGATAGATAGATAGATAGATAGATAGATAGAAACAAACAAATCATGTTAGATAGATAGATGGAAACAAACCATGATAGATAGATAGATAGATAGATAGATAGAAACAAACAAATCATGTTAGATAGATAGATGGAAACAAACCATGATAGATAGATAGATAGATAGATAGATAGATAGATAGATAGAAATAGAAACAAACAAATCATGATAGATTGATAGACAGAAACAAACCTAGATAGATAGATAGATAGATAGGTAGATAGATAGATAGATAGAAACAAACAAATCATGATAGATAGATAGACAGAAACAAACCTAGATAGATAGATAGATAGATAGATAGATAGATAGATAGATAGATAGATAGAAACAAACAAATCATGATAGATAGATAGACAGAAACAAACCTAGATAGATAGATAGATAGATAGATAGATAGATAGATAGATAGAAACAAACAAATCATGATAGATAGATAGACAGAAACAAACCTAGATAGATAGATAGATAGATAGATAGATAGATAGATAGATAGAAACAAACAAATCATGATAGATAGATAAACAGAAACAAACCTAGATAGATAGATAGATAGAAAGAAAGAAACAAACAAACAAACTGAGATAGATAGATAGATAGATAGATAGATAGATGAATGAATGAATGAACAAATAAAAATCTATATATATTCAGTTAGATAGGAGTGAGTTCGTGGCCCTGGGTTTCACGCTTTTGCGATCGTCAGACAAACAGATTAATTTTTCAAAAATATTGGATAGATGTCGGGCCGCGTGTATTGGTGTACTTTTCGTGGAAGTTGGGGGAAAATTGGAAAGAAAAATTTGTCGTCGTGACGTCTCTCATACAAACGCGGACATAGATACACACTTGTACACCCATTGACGTACGCGGAGACACACACGCGCGCGTGCTCGCCCACCGGTGTTCACAGAAACATAACTATATGTGAACAGTATGGGGCTAGGCATATATATGTATATGTGTGTCATTGTGTATATACATACGCATTTGATTGGTGTATAAATCTATGTATAAATGTCTGAGACAACAGAAATGTGCTTTTACAGAAGGTTGGTGACTGAACACGTGAAAAAGGAGAAAGTTTTAGAGAAAATGAATACTAAAAGGATATTTATACTTAACATAAGAAACAGAATGTTGACAAAACTGTATAAGGAGAAAAGATGACGTAGATATTTCGACACTCACAGCACATACCGAAAAAAGAGGGGCATCAACCTAATGACCTTGTCAACGTCCTGCAGTTGATGAAAAAGTAGATAGATTAATGAAATAGGACAGATTGATAGAATAGATAGAATGATGGAAGGGGATAGATTGATGGAATAGGGAAGAATGATGGAATAGGATAGATTAATGGAATAGATTGATGGAGTTAGATTAATGAAATAGATTAATGAAATAGATATTCTGATAGAATGGGATAGATAGATCGAAATAGGTTAGATTGATGAAATAGGATAGATTGATGGAATTAGATAGATTAATGGAATAGATAGATTGATGGAATAGATAGATTTATGGAATTTGATAGATAGATCGAATAGAGTGATGGAATAGATAGATCTATGGAGGAGGATAGATTGATGGTATTAGATAGATTAATGGAATAGGTAAATTTATGAAATAGATAGATTGATGGAATGGGATAGATTAATCTAATAAAGATTTATGGAATAGGATAGATTGATGGAACTAGATAGATAGATAGATAGATAGATAGATAGATAGATAGATGTAGGTTTTTATTTTTATTTTTCTTAAATTTCGACTAGAATAAACAGACTCTTACCAATACAACATCCAATCAACCATGACTGACCTCAGAAAGTGTATCGCCGGCTTAACTTTTGTCCTTGGACACTCCTTCTCGTCATTGAAGAAAGTCGCAATAGAAACTGAAGCCTTTTGCAGCGTAAAGGGAATATTCGAATCACAGGGTCGCAATTTGATTCCCGGATTGAGAATTCTGGTGACCGTTTGAGAGCCACAGATCAATGGTAACTATCTGCTATTCCTGCAGTTACAATATCTTCATATGTTTTTGATTCCAATAGACCTTTCCTGATGGCGTGATTATAGAGTAACTTTGCAATGGCAACCATGTTTTAATTTTGGGCGAGCCATGTGTTGTGGAGTAGTTTTCATGCTGAAGGTAATAATCGTGATATGTAGGTTGCTAATCGACTTAACATACCCAAAATGTTAGGAATTTCCACTGAAAGTTGACTCCTTAGTATTCGGCTAACTGCCGACTAATATCAACTGCTTATTAGGTTTACTGACCTCCAATAGAAGTCTAAAGAACTCCTGTGAACTTCCCCAAAACTCGCTCCGTTAACTTCCTGTTAATTCTTATTAATATAGGAGGGAGAGTCCATTATCTGAGGAATAGGTTTGTTTCCCCCATAACTCCATGTCAGGATGTGATTTATACGTTTGATAGGATAATTGTCGGACTTTTCTTAATTACCACTGGGTACTGAATGAATTCATAATTAAATACTTGGATCTACGTTCTCTTTAGATTGTCTTCTTATATTTGCAGATAATCATAATTGCAGTATTTACCTTATTCGGACTATTGTCTTCATCTTTGTTTCATTTGTACGACGTTTCAGGCGTTAATAGGCTTCGTCCTTCTTCAGGTGCTAGAAATTCTAACCGAACCATTTATTACAATCCCTGAGGTATATCCTTCTCATTCCTTGCAGAGTAATGGCTCGATTGGAAGTCATGAGTTATCTCCCTCTAACCCTGCAGGTTACTTGTTCACCACTTCTGTAGCCTGTTATTGAACTCACAAATCTTTGGGTCAAGTCACAGGAACTAACCAACGTCTATATCCATTAGGCGATGTGTCCTTAAGGATATAGACAACGGTCCGAATAATATCAGTCAGTCAGATAAGTGCCATACATGATACACGCTTTGGGCGATCATGTCTCGAAAGAGACATGGCTGACTGGGCAGAAGATTTTCCAACATGTTGCCATTGCTTTCTGCTGTAGACTGGCTACCAGGGCTATAGAACCAAATATCCTGTTATTTAACCCATAACTGGATGGAAGAGACGGGTTAATATTTTTCCTAAAGGTATTTGTGAGTAAGTGAACGCGAGGAATTCAACTAGAATTCGAACTCGGCAAAATACTGTAAACAATACCTCATCTCAGAAATATAAACAATTAATCATAATTCTTAAAAAAAAAGATCACTATTTTTTATACAACCTGCAGAAAGATGTCGCAGGAACAGAAACCATATTTCGTCTGCTACAGGAAGATTAATTTCTAACTTGAAGGTTCTATTTTGAAAATATTTCTCATTCGTTTTTTTGTTCTCATTAGCCTCATTTGTTGCAAATGATGACGTAATTTTAAATGTTTTACACAAAGGTCTGTTACAGATTCTGGAGGGGCCTAGATAATAACTGGAAGAAATGATCAGCAATCGGTTCTCCAAATAATAATTTTACGGCGAGTGAGAGCATTATCTTTCACTGTGACTCTTTGAAGACTTGACACAGCATCATGGATGATTTCATCAATGATAAAATAAATTTTGTATAACGCTCTTCGTTCTAATTAATAATACTGTAAGTAAAACAAGAAAACAAATGGTTGATTGAAGAACAGGTTTAATCATATGACAGATATCTAAACTTATTTATAAATGGAACTTTGTTTGTGTGTGTCTGTGTGTGTGTGCGTGTGTGTGTGTCCATTACCTATAGACTCCGAATCGGCTGAACCGATTTTCTTGAAAATTTACACAGTTGTACTATAAGTGTCTGCGAGTGTTCTTAGCTAGGTATTGTGTCGAGGTACCCCAGATAAATATCGAAAATCGATAATCGAAAAAATCGGGTTATAGAAGGAGTGGTCCGATTTTAATCAAATTGGATACACTCATAGACAAAGAAATAAGAAACGATATTCAAAAGTTTCAAGGTTGCAGTTCTTACAATAGTGCAGAAAATAGATAATAGATATATATATAATGCAAGATGTTTGTGTGGGTGTCTGTTTATCTGCCTGTATGTCTGTATTTTTTTCAGCCCTTTTATTTTAGTTTTTACTTCGGGTTTGGCTCTAAGTAGGTATAATTGTAGTTCTTAGTCTCAGCCATGATACCATTTACTCAGAGGACTTATTTAGCCTTCAAAATTCAGTTTACGACGAAAAAAACTTATTTGATATCGATACCAGGAAATCAAAATTCGACATATATCCATTCATTTTTTTTCAGTCTACGGTTTCGCTTTAACTGGAAACAACTATTGCGTTTTAGTCTTTCGTGCCAACGTCCAAAGAGTCTGAGTTCAAGGACCATGGATTAGTTTTAAAGCTTTCATTACACCCGAGCAACGCCGGGCTATACTGCTAGTATATATATATATATATATACTAGGCGCGATTGGTAAATTGTCGCAATCATTTTATTATTTCAGATATTCTTTAGACTGTGTCTGAGCTCCAGGTCCATGGATTAGTTTTAAAGCTTTCATTACACCAGAGCAACGCCGGGCTATACTGCTAATGGATTGCTAAAACAATAATACAGAATACCGTAGTTTTTTGTAGCAAAGCTTACGACTTAAACGCTTCACCTTACGAATGCTTTTGCGACAAATATTCTGATCAGAAAACGTTCTCTTAAAAACTTAGTGTATAGGTCAATACTTTTCTTACATAAAAACACTAAACTGTTTTTTCCCAGAATTTACTGGTAATGTTTGTAGTTAAACATCTACTTAGTCAGTTAAGTACCGTACGTGAAACACACTTAGGCGATCATGTGTCTTTCGAGACATGGCTGACTGGGTAGAAAAGTTTCCCGCGGTAGGTCGCCATTGCTTTCCGTGTAGACTGGTTTCAAACCAAGACTATAGAACCCAATCTACCTTGTTATTTAATCCACAACTTGAGGGAGAAGAAACGGATTAATACCTTTCCCAAGGGTATTTGCGTGTGAGTGAATACAACGAATTCAATTAAATTCGACCTCGGCTATCCGATTTCTCTGCACTACAACACACCTTTTAAATATCTTTAAGATTAGATAAAAAAAAGCCTAATGAAGTGTGGATAAATGTTATTGTAAGGTCAGCAGCCATCTAGCCAACAGGAATCGACTGGCGCCTACAGTTATATATGTAGCTAGTACGGTGATGACACGGAATTGTTAGACTGAAATCAAGACCCAGAACAGAGGTTCCCTTAATAGGATCGACGACTCTGTGTTCGTAATCAAAGTGAAGATATCGGGTGTAGACTTAAACTGAAGAGGAATGATCTCTGTTAGGTTTATTTGCCGAAGACATTTCTACGCATGAATGAATAGATCTCGGAATTTCAGACTAAATATTTAGAAGGAACTGATCAGATCTAAAAGAAAGAAGCAACCATATAATCATAACTAATGTTAATGATGATGACAATGATGATAGTTATTATTTATTGATTAATAAAATCAATAAACTGTTTCCAAGAAAGATACGTATATAAAGAAAGATACATGCATATATATATATATATATATATATATATATATATATATATTATTATTATTATTATTATTATTATTGGCAGGTATAATAAAAACATTTTCACCTTTTCACAAAAAATGTCGTACTTCGGTACTATCAATAGTACCTCATCAGACAATTTACGGTTTGCAAGAATTTGTGAAAGATATATATACATATATATCGAGTATTTTTAGAAACGTAAATGCTACGAAATGTGGATTGTTATTCCATTAATTCTTGCTATTCCTAAGTTATATATATATATACTGCTAAAAAAATGGAGGAACATTTCGGAAACACATCTGATCTAAACAGGGAAAAAATGATCTTAAATATCTTTCCTGATAAGTAGGTGATGTATTAGTAACAAAATGATGCCAGATAATTTGATAGAAATGAAAATGATCACCCTATAGAGAGGGGAAACCAAAGACACCCCAAAAATAAAAGTAAAAAATGATGCAGCAGACTGGTCAATTTTTGCCAAAATGTCATTTAAAAACTATAAATGATTCTCAGTAGTTTGTGTGGCCCCCACGTGCTTGTACGCATGCCTGCCAACGTCGGGAGCATGCTCCTAATAAGACGACGGGTAATGTCCTGGGGGATCTCCTCCTAGATCTGAACCAGGACATCACTGAGCTCCTGGACCGCATGAAGAGCAACCTGGCGGTACCGAATGGACCTAAACATAATGTTTCAGAAGTGTTCTATTGGGTTTAGATCAGGTGTACGTGGGGGCCAGTCAATGGTATCAATTCCTTTATCCTTCAGAAAATGCCTGCATACTCTAGCTACATGAGGTCGTGGACCAGGAGGAACCCAGGTCCCACTGCACCAGCGTAGGTTCTTACAATCGGTCTATGGACTTCATCCCAATGCTTAACAGCAGTCAGTGTGCCATTATTTAACCTGTAGAGTTGTGTGCGTCCATCTAGGGATATGCCTCCCCATATTATCACTGGCCCGCCACAAAACCGGTCAGGCTGAATGATGTTGTAGGCAGTGTAACGTTTTCCAAAGCTTCTCCAGAACCTTTCACGTCTGTCGCATGTGATCAGATTAAACCTGCTCTAATCAGTGAAGAGTACAGGGAGCCTGTGGAGTAGTTGTCAATTCTGGTGATCTATGGCAAATGCCAATCGAGCTCTACGGTGCTGAGCAGTGAGCACAGGGCCCCCTACAGGACGTCAGGCCTTTAATCTACCCTCATGGAGCCTGTTTCTCAATGTTTGATCAGAAACATTAACCCCAGTGGTATGCCGGAGTTCATTTTGTAGGGTTCTATCAGTGCTTATCCTGTTCCTCCTTGCACAAATGCGCAGATGCTGCGGGTTTAAGGATCTTATACGGCCCTGTCCAGCGACCTGTCTTCTGGAATATCTTCCATGCTCTTGAGACTGTGCAGGGAGACACAGCAAACCTTCTTGCAATGGCACGTATTGATGTGCCATCCTGGAGGAGTTGCACTACTTGTGCAACCTCTGTAGCGTCCAGGTACCGCATCATGCTATCAACAGAGATGTTGATCCAAGACAACAGAAAACTACAGCAGTAGAAAGTCAGTCAGTAAAAAATCAGCCAAAAGAGATGAGAAGGAAAAATAAGTATCAGTGGCCTCAACCATTCCTGTTTCGGTGGGTGTCTCATTGTTGCCCCTTTGAAGCACCTGTTGTTGATTTCATTGACAACAAAGCAGCTAAAGCTGATTAACAACCCCATGTGCTACTCAACTGATCAGATCAATATCCCAAAAGTTTAACTGATAGATTGCTATACTCTGATTAAGAAGTGTTCCTCTAATTTTTTGAGCAGTGTATATACATATATATATATATATACATTTATTGTTTGATTTTTAACAGTATATGTTTAAAATATATATATATATATATATATGCGTGTGTGTGTGTGTGTGTGTGTGTGTTTTACATCCTGCTTTAGTGGAGAAGTAAGTTAGATAGCACTTAGCAGCCCTTTGGCTCTGGATCAATACATAGTATCTGTTCTCTTCTCATTTGAGATAAGAGAATTTGTCACTTTATCACTTTATCATAAATTTGCTTCCCCGTGCCTTTCCTCTAAATACTTTCAGAATGAGCTCTCCATTATGGTACCTAGACTTTACGAAATTGAGCGCAGTACGAGACTGGCAACCAGGTTTCATGAATTTATAGTTGAGTTAGCTAAAGGTAATCAAAAGTTCTATGAAATAGTTTTTTTTCACTTTTTGAACTCTATTGTGGCTTCACGCTTTCTGGAAAAATTTGATCTTCAAAAATTCAAATCCAGTGTCAATCGTTATCCTCTGTCTTCCTGTTCTCGTTCTTTAATAATGTTTCTGACTTTTCCTATTCTTTTAGACTCAGAAATATATATTATCCTCTCATTACGATTGAGCTCTTTAAAGAAGAAAATTTAAAAAACAGTTTCCACTTCTGCGATATAAACATTACCCTTCAGTAATGAATCGAGTTCTTTCGGTGACTGGCGTGTGTATACACTGCTTATATACAACACGTTAAAATTTCCCTTCTCTGATTCCATGCGCCCATGACTTAGGTGGGTAGCGACTCCGACTGACACCAAATAGGTTGTGTTTCGATCCCAGGTAGAAGCAAGTGGATGTGTCTAAACCGATGAGCTGTGATACAGCGAAACAGGCTTGTATGTGGATAACTAATATATATATATATGTTCCATAAGTCTTCCATAATGTCTGTTTCTTTATCTGTTTGGATTTATTTATTCTGGATTATATTGATACAATTTTTTCTATCTTCACGCACACATCAAAGACATTATTTTATATTCCTATAGGATTTTACTTTCCTAAAAGCAACCAATGTCTTTGATTCTTTGTGTCATTCACTCTTCCCCTTCATTCTTTCTTTCTTTTATTTTATTACGGTACAGTCCTTTCTTTCTTTCTTTCTTTTTTCTTGCCTTCTTTCTTTTTTTCTTCCTTCTTTCACAGTTCATTTTCTTTCCTCATTTCACTTCTGTTCTTTCTTTCGCTTTTTTTCTTTTTGTTTTTATATTACATTTGTTTGTTTGTTTGTTTCTTCATTTATTTTTTTCTAATTTTTTCTTTCCTCAATTCTTCGCTTCCTTAGGTTTTTCAGTTCTCATATTTTTACTTAATTTTATCATTTTTCGTTGCCTTCTTTCTTTCTGTCTTTCTCTTTTTCACTGTTACATTTTGTTCATTCACTTTTTCTTACTTCTTCCTTTAAATTTTCGATTCGTTTCTTCTTCTACAACTCTCATATTTTTTTTCATTCTTTCATTTTCTTTTTCTTTGTTTCTTTCTTTTACTCTTTACTTTTCTTTTCAACCCTTCACTTTCTTTCTTCTACCCATATCTTTATTTTCTTTCTTTCTTTCTTTCTTTTTTTCTTCGTTCTCTTTTCAACTCTCTTTGTTCTTTCGTCCTTATTTTTCTTTCTTTTACCTTAATTCTTTCCCTCTTCTTTTTCTTTCTTTATGACTAAAGTTAAGTGTATCTCTAGTTGCGAAGCGTTGGTTGGGGTACACTTGCATAATAGCTGTACTGCGAACTCTTATCTGGTGCTTTTTGGACACATCCGATGTTGATATGCCATCCTTGTTTTCCAGTGGGAAATAGTATTGGATAAATCATTGGCTCAAATGACAAAATAAATAGGATATTCAATGTTTTTTTGTTTTTTTTCCTCTTGGATCGACAGCGATATTTTACTCTACCGGACTGGCTCCATTCTCAGTGACAAGGATCGCTTCTAGAATTACTCTAGCGTATTTGCTGAAAAATACAATGATATTATCCAGAGTTGCACAGTCTCTATCGTTGGTCTTATTCTTGTAATCCTATCGTTCGCATATTTTGATACACTGCATCATTCGGATTGCATACCATCACAGTCAAAAATATTTGAAATACTGAGTGCAGACAAATATGATGCTCAGGTGGGTCGATCTTGCACTACCGCGATAATAAAAAAACTTAATAGTTGGCTTGATCGGACGCGAGTCAGACGCCTGGAGGGAGGGAGGGAGGGAAGGGGAGGGGGGTATTACCACTCGCTTGTCTTGGTGGAACGCCCAACAGAGGCTAAAGTCGAAGAGATCGGGGTACCACACGTTGGCGTGATCGGACGCGTGTCGGACGGGTAGCCGCGGTCAACTAGTCAGCAGTAACCGAGATTTAGAATTTTTGTAAAAATTCGGAAAAATGTAGTTCGAAAATGGAATTAAAGTGCTTTATTCTTAATTTCGTAAAGTACAAACCATTTTTGTATGGTTTAGTGTGAATTTAAAGAAAAAAAGCAAAAGTTGTTACATGAATTAGGCTCAACCACATTTTCGGTGGGAATGTCCGTATGTGTCGGTTGGCGTCTCGAGGTCGGTAAGTTGACGCAAAACGGTGGTACGCTTCATGCTTTCACTGTTGTGCGCGTCGTTTCTTTCTTTCTTTCGTTTTCTTTTTTTTTATTCTTCGCTTATCTGACCTCAAATTTTCGTCATCTTTGTTAGCATAAAATGTAACTGATTTGATAATATTTCTAATAATCATTTCACTATAAGCAAAACAGGATCACAATTGGCGAGTGGGTGGTTATAGTAAGAGAACAAGAAAAGTATAATGTTGAATAAATAATAAGAGATGAATGGGAAGCAAAGAGATATAAGATGGCAATTGACGTTGCTTTTAAACTTTTGAAGATTGTATTTATTAGAAAAGTAAGCAGATGGAAAAGAGTACAAGAAACAGGAAGTGCGAGGAAAGAAACCATTAGAATGGAAGAGGAGGTTACATTTAATGATTTCCACGGTAATGGGTTGGAATTTGATGTTTATCTAGTAGCACGCGTAATTGCATTTGATCGGAAAACCCGGAAAAATGCTCGTCGGATCAGTTGCTATGATCTATCTATCTATCTATCTATCTATCTATCTATCTATCTATCTATCTCAGCCTGTTTCTATCTATCTATCTATCTATCTATCTATCTATCTATCTATCTATCTATCTATCTATCTATCTCAGCCTGTTTCTATCTATCTATCTATCTATCTATCTATCTATCTATCTATCTATCTAATCAGAGTTTGTATTTTATATTTCTTTATCCTTTAAAATGCATTAAGTTTTAGATATGTACATTCCTTAATATTGTCACCAAATTAATTCTTTCATTTAAGGGAGATTTTTTTATTGATTATTTTAATGGCACGTTACTTATAAATTCAGGTTGTTGGTGTGAAAGAATATAATTGAACCGGTTTAATTGTAGGGAGAAATAAGGTTTATATTCCGTTCCATTTTTGTACTCAATCTCCCTTAACCAGCTGTCTGACATCCGATCTCCACTTGCTCATAATATCTGGTTCTTGTTGGCAAATTGCTTATTCATTTCTGCTGTTACTTGATGAGTGTTTCTTTCATCTTATTTTTAGACAACACTTTGATAGGAAGAAAAATAAGATGAAAGAAACACTCATATTATATTTTATGAAAATATACAATACATTGTGTCCTTTAAAATATTAACGAATCTTGAATTAGATTGCATTTGTTAAACTATTTTAATTAGATATTTACGGTAATTTCTTTTGAAATTCGATTTAATATTGTGGAAAGACATTGCTTGTCGTACCATTTTCTCTTTCTTTATCCAACTGAAAACCTCAGTAATATGAAATCCTATTTTTGTGCTAAAAGGAAACGGGTGGATATAGATCCCAGCACATGCTCTTGAAAATATTTATCCAAGGAATTCAACAACATTAATCTCGCACTAGATTTAACCTGTGGCAATATTACTGTGCTTTCCCGAGTTTCGAAATCGTTTAATCGCATCTGGGGCGATGTTGATTGACTCCACATTAGACGCGGGCCAGTGAAACGTAACTGCTATGATCTGGCGCGCAATAAACGGCAAACCGAATGAGAAGGGTGTTTTTCTTCTTATTGCTTTAAAGTCTTTTGGAAAAGCGATGAAACAAACCATGCCTGCACTCATTATTGTCAAAGATCCTGATAATATTTTGGATTGGTTGATAAAGGTTCAGTGATTGATTTGTGCTGATGGCTTATCAACCTTTCCAGGTTATTTAAAGCAGGGATCACTTTTGAACTGTAGGTCTTAATATTTAAGTCATTGCTGGAGTTGAGGGATGGATTCATGCCTTACACAAGGTTATTTGTGCGTAAGTAAATATAACGAACCTGTTTAGAATTCAAACTCGTCTATCCAATTTGTCATTTAGAGCCGTTTTCCATTAGATCAACCGTGCATCAAAGCTTACGGTTGATCGGTCAGAAGAGGGGTCTTTGAATTATAATTGCATTAAAGGTACCGATAAAGTCGTGTTAGTTCAATCAAAAATTACTGTTGTCGAATAAGGAATGAGTGAACACTACGTTTGAATGATAAGTATGTTGCACTATTGATTAAGCTGAGATATAATTAATTTAAGTTTTGGGAAGTAGCTATATTCACGAATACACATCCTGACGACAATAATATGTGGCAATTCCGAAAAAAATTTGGAGTACACTAACATATGTTAAACGCAAATATAAGTGCCTAGGCAAGGATCTATTTCCTCAACTGCCATCAGAAACTGAGTTGTATTAAAGAAAAGTACGTTTGTACCGGTGATGGTAATGCTGGGTATTATTAAGTAATTATTTTTCAAACACAATGAAAAGCTAAATGCACATTTACACTACCGGGCATAATCATTAAGCAACCACAGTTTAAAAAAAAATAATGTATTTCATTTTATTTTTAGCATTTATTGTCAAGTGTATTATTCTAAATGAAAATAGAATAGTTCTTTTGTTATTATTACTTTGCAAATTTTACAAGGCAGTCAGGAAGCCTTTGCTTCGGTCAGTAAAAAAGAAGAGACTAGCATGGGGAAGAGTGCACAAAAACTGAACACCAGAACAGTTCATTTGATGCAGATTGTCATATACCCTCCTCGTCGACAATCACTATTATGATTATACGCCGATCTGGGATATTACATTCCACACATCTTTGGACAGATACGAGTTATCCTTCCTTGATCTTATAGTGTTGGGACGCCCGCGCCTATTCGACTATAACGGACTATTCCATTACTATGTAAAGTAATGGTGGCATCTACGCAGGAGAGAGGGTGCCGAGCAGCCGATCGACAAGTCTGTCGTAGACTTCCGGTGACGACCCGGAAGTACCCATTGCTCATACTACGTCTTACGACGGTTGAGACGATTAATCTTTATTCTTGTATTGGATACTAATAACCTTTGTAAATACTATTTTCACGGAATACAACAATTAACCTATTCCTGCTGTTGAGTTATTTATTCTTACTCACGACATAACATATAGAATGGACAATAAAAATAAAAAAAGATGAACAGATAAGATTATTTATTTCGGTCGGTATGATCAAAATATAATCTTTCCCAGGACGCTTCTTTATGAACACATGAACTGACCAATAATCCAAGAGATGAACACAAGGTGAAATGGTTTTGGTATAAATTTTAATACATAAAAGGAACAATTCAACGTTCGAATATTAAAATATTAAATAAAAACATACAGTTTGAGTGAGAATGTTCATTGAATAAACAACTGGAATTAAATCTCAAAACCTCCGTTGGGATACCAAAACTTGTCGAATAATAACGAATTAATACGAATCCAGAACATCGACACGTAATACAAAAATGGAATAGGATATACACACTATTATTGAGCATATGGAAATATGTTAGTAATAACGTATTGTTGGTGGATGCATGCATTTAATTATAACACAGGGCCAAAAGTATAACTATATATATCCGGTTCTCTTTTTCTCTTTCTTTTCTTTTATCTCTCTCTTTTCTTTTCTTTTTTTCTATATATACTTGGGTTCTAATGTTACCCGACCGTAGCAAACTTTCTTGCAATTTTCTTCACTGTAGTTTCTTCAACTGAACGTTACATTCTCTGCCAATCTGCATCGATATCTTTCTTCTCCGATGATCGATTCAGTTTATTAGAATTTCTTCCTTTCCTCCTGACGTAGCTGGATTTTATATTCTTAGCATATTCTGCAGTCTCTCATCTAAGTTTTTCTCTTCTTAATTTAACCAGTAAAACACATACACTTATGAATTTATCGGGAGTTGCTACGACTGACTTGGTTGCGTTACATCATTATAAAAATGTGCCTCCTCATTGGATTAGGCTGTCTGAGCTTCAGCTTTGAAATTTCGTGACCTATTCAGTCAAAATCTAGGCTGCAACTGACTGGATTTCCGATTACCTAGTGATTCGCATTTTAGGCGCGAATTCTGGCTACTGCTGCTTATTGACCTTTCATGTCTGACTTCTGTCGAGACAGTTGTTACTGGGTAAATATTTGGGTCAGGTTAACCTCTGCCCTGCTACTCTCAAACTGATTATATGAACACACGTGACTACCCCCTGTTGCCTAGCGGGGTCTAAGCTTAGTGTGTGTGCTGATCTGCTTTCGTAACACACATATTATTGTGCACTATTAACACAGGACAATTCTATTTTCATTTAGAATTATCCAATTGGCAATATATACTAAAGTAATATGAAATACATCATTTCTTTTTAAAAACTGGGGTGGCTTAATAATTATGGCCATTAGTGTATATGCCCAGCATCTGCAACACGTCCATAAACGTTTAGTTAATCATGAGTGTGTTAAGAAGAAAAATGTTATTCTACTCCATGACAAAGAAATTGGAAGGCAGTAAGAATAAAGCAGGATAAAAGTTTTGAGAGTTGGTTTGTCGTTTCTACTCCGCCATATTCACTTGGCCTTGTACCATACTATTATTTCCTTTTTTCAATCGCTGCTAAATGTTTTGATGGATAAAGAGATTCTCTCCTGAAAACCATATTCACGAGTTTGTTGAAAGATATTTCACACGAAAATGCAGAATTTCTCTCTAGATATAACGACAAGTTGCCTAATGAATGTCATTGCCGATAATAGTGAATATATAAACGAATAAAAAGTAACAGCACGTCATTTTTATGAATAGATTTGATAGACCAGAATCGGAAATTATTTCTGAGAAATGACATTAATTTTTTGATAGACCAGAATCGGAAATTATTTCTGAGAAATGACCTTAATTTTTTTTAACGTTTCTGTGTAGCATTATGGTTTCAAAAACATATCTGCTTAAACATTATAATTGCATCTGACCCTCACGCCGCGTAACCTACTTTGGAACACCCATTTTAAATCTGTCAAATGCTTTGGAGATATCTAGGGCAACAGTTTCAGATTCACAGTTCTTATCAAGAGCCTGGCATATATACTACAAAATATTATATATATATATATATATATATATATACTATAAAATATTAATAAAAATACATTGATTTATTAAAATAAAATGATGTTTTGAAATGATACGATTATCAAAATACAATGATTAAAAATACAATGTTTTATTAAAATACAATGATTTATTAAAATACAATGATTTATTAAAATGCAATGATTTTCAAAATGCAATATTAAAATAAAATGATTTTTTTATAATTCAATGATTATTATACACTGTCGACGAGAATGCTTTACAGGAATTAAATACCCTTCCTCAAAATGTGAATACTTTCTATCCTCAGCCAAATTAGAATGTCATCAGCAGTTAGATTTATATCCAATAACAACCGCCTTGAACTTTATCTGCAAAATGAACATTTATATCCGCCATATATGCATCTTCCATATTTGCAAAAAACAGTTGGTTATATATATATATATATATATATATATATATATATATATATATATATACTACCGGCCATAATTAATAGGCTACCCAACTATTTTAAAAAAAATGATGTATTTCATACTAGGTTTTAGTATTTCTTGCCAAGTGAATAACTGTGAATGTAAATAGAATGGTTCTTTTGTTAATACTGCACAATAACATGTGCATTAAATGAATTTATAAATATTTTATAATTACTTATATTGCAGTTTTATCAATGAAAGAATGAAGGAATTTTAGGCAGATTCAGACGAGTTCATCATTGCTTCCCTGCCTTGTAAAATTTTGCAAAATAATAATACAAAAAATAACCGTTCTATTTTCATTTGGCAAGAAATAATAAAAAACAGTATGAAATATATCATTTCTTTAAAAAAAAACAGGGTGTATAATGTGTGTGTGTGTGTGTGTGTGTGTGTGTGTGTGTGTGTGTGTGTGCATCAGATATTGACGTCGATTCATATTTATCACAATTTGATAATAGTCGAACGTTGAAAGCGCTCCCAATATATTAATTTAAGTATTTATTGCCAAGTGAATAATTGTAAATGAAAATAGAATGGTTCTTTTGTTAATACTGCACAAATATTTAATAATTAACTATATTCAGTTTCATCAATGAAAGAATGAAAAATATTTAGGGTGATTTGAGTTTACTTTTACTTCCTTGCCTCGTAAAATTTTGCAAAGTAATAGTAACATAAGAACCATTCTATTTTCATTTAGAATTACCCACAAAAACAGTATGAAATAGATGATTTCTTTTTAAAAGCTGGTGTTGCCTAATAATTATAGCCGGTAGTGTATATATATATATATATATAGAGTAGCACACTTGGTAAATCCCGATAGACGAACTCGAACGAACTCAATGTTAAATTCATTTATATTAAATTAACAGAATAATATAATTTAGAAAAGATTTTTGATTTATTACAATGGGTAATACATATTTCACTGCATAATGATGTTATTATTGCGGCTCGTCAGACCCAAATGGTTCAACAGTTGATCCTCAAAATATACCCACTCCCCGAAAAAGTTATTTTACACAGACGCTCACATGTCCATATTTAGAATAGATATTTGTAATGGTTATTTACGAAAAATTTCTTGCTCATTCAAAAAGAACGCCAAACAATAGAAAAAAGCAAGAATAAAGAGAAGAAAACAGAAAAAAATGAAGAGATAACGGGAAAAGGAAAAAAAGTAAAAATAGAAAAAGAAAGGACAAAAAATACAATAAAAAGAAAATTAACAGTATGCAAGAAATAAACGTTAACTCCATGTATTGAAATAGCGTCTCTAACGCCCGTCTGCTTTCTTTGAAAAAAAATGACGTGGAAAATTTAACACCGAAATCTAGTTTCAAATATCATGGGATATATCTACGGTACAAAAATAATATTTCTTGACGTTATGCGTTTTGGGATACACTGCCACCATGCGGAGAAAACAATACCACAGGCATTGTGGGTGAAATTGGGAAGACGGTACTGTTGGATAGGCGTCGGTGTTTATACCAGCACGAAATCAAAATTTATCATGACCAAGTGTTTGGGCATACTGCCCTTTTTCAGACTGTTGATCTCTAAGAAACTGTCACAAAGTTTAATTGGAACAGTTGCAGTATAAACCACAGGTAGGCTCTGTGGATGTGAAATAAGCACAAATATGCCCAAGCAGGCCTCTGCAAAAGGGATTTGCTACCCATCTCAAAGATAGTGATTCTCGGAGACAAGCTGCCAGTCACTATAATTTATTATTAGTTAAGCTTAGCCTAGTTCGACACAAGGCAGAATTTTGCACTAGATAATTTCAAACAGACTGTACCGAACGATCAGTTATGGGGTGAAATATCTACTCCGCGAATTCTAACTTCATTAAATATTCAATTTGTTTAATTAGTTAATTGATTTGTTTTTACGGTTTATCAACTTTTGCTTGTTAATTAAAGCTAGAAGATATGTTTAAATAATAAGAATTCTTTAGAGATTCTTATAAGTGATACAAGCCTTGCTTATTAACCCATACACAGGGGGAGAGTTGGATTAATATTTTTTTCAAGTGTATTTACGTGTAAATAAATATCATGGTCCTGACAGGAATTGAAACCCAGCTTACAAATTCCGAGCCGTTATGTATTACAACACTCGCATATCTAAGCTTACAGTACTCGGTGCGGCACCAAAAAGTGACCGGTCTAATTTAGTGACCAGGCTCAACGTTGCTTAGTTTCAGTAATCGTACGGGAAGCGGTGTTTCAACGTGATATGGCCGCAATCCTATCAAATTTTTCATGAAGTTTCCTCCGATCTTTAATGATTAGCAAGATTTTGTAGTTGATAGGAAATTAAGAATAAAGGGCAACTTCCCTTTTACAAAAATAATCACAAATGATGTGTAAAATCCTGCTTTTACCCAAATAGAAAAAAGATTGACCATACGCTTAAAGAAAAAGTCGAAACCGGATTTCGCGAGTAGATGTTAAATAGGTTTTCTGACCAATGGGAGCGATTTGCAAGACTGAAAAAGAATTAACGACCCAGTGCGAAAAATCTAAATGACTATAAAATTCTTCGGTCAATGCCAGCCAGACAGTCGAATGGGAACAGCAAAATGACACTAAAATGTAACGGGAGAAATTTCAACCACGACCCGGACATAAGGTCGTGTCGCACTAGTTCTCTTTCTCCTTCTTTCTCGAGTGCTGATTCCTTTTACTTTTTTTCTCCATTCCCAACATTCCTACTCAACGATAACATACATCTAATAAGGAATAATACGAACTCTGCCCTTAACTTCTTCATAATATTTATAAATAAAATTCTACGAATTCTTGTTATTCTTCTCCATCAATAAATTTTTATTTTAACATGTAAAATGTATATTTTATTCTTACACTATTCCACACATTTCCACTATTCCACACTATTTTGCCACAAATATACAAAAAACTTCTGATGAAAACTTTCTGATAATTCTGGATAAAACTTGTAAGCAGTAGGGTGTTCGCTTATGTACAACACAAGGCCGAATTAAATAAACATTAACCATCTTCCTATTGCTACAATTTCCAGGTAAAAGCCTTTTATTTGAAAGTGTTGGTCAATGTAAGAATATTGCGTATGGATTGTATCACAAACGTATATCCCCGGCTTGTCTAATTGGAAGAGCATTAAATATTTTTGCCAATATCGTTGTGGTGTATCTGTTAATGTGATTATCTCATTATATCAATTAAGATTGAGTACAGAGTTCGATTGTCATTTGATGCTCCATATTTGCGGCCTTGTGTCATATTTAAACTTACTCTAAATGAAAATATTTTAATGTTTCATATCGGGTTTATTGCAGATATGCTACCCTCCATCCGTTTGAATGTGGTCTCGGTATGCAAGGCGTTGATATCCGCTAGTATGCGTTCCACATTACGTTCATAGATCGAATGATACCCAGATGTTTGCGCAGGTGTGACGTTCTCGTCTACCTAATGAACAATGACCTTTGAGGATGCTCATAATGCCTAGCATGGATGGCTCACTTCATCGACATGTGGCGAAAGTGGATGATTTTTGCGCATTTTATCGATTGAAAGTCGTCGATTTAAGAGTAACATTTAGCGACATAATAGAATTTTGCACCTCTGATCTGAGATTGTTCAGTCCTTATTATGTCAGACCGGTGTATATTTAATTCAGTCAGACAGTTAAGTGACATATGTGATACACAATTGGGTGATCAAGTCTCGAAACAGACATGACTGACTGGACAGAGGATTATCACGCAGTAGGTTGCCATTACGTTCTGAGGTAAACTGGTTGTCAGGCGATGCTATAGAACCCAATCTATCCTGTGATTTAACCCATAACTCGAGGAAAAAACGGATTAGTACCTTTCTCAAGGGTATTGGCACGTAAGTGAATGCGAGGAATTCAACTAGAATTCGAACTCGGCTCCCTACAATTTCTTGTTCCGAGCTGATATCCACTGCACCACAACGCACATCCGTGTTTTTAGTTACTATATGAACATTGGTTGGTTGATTCATTTTTTATGGCTTATCAACCCTTTGCATATTATTTAAAGTCACATGTATTTTTTTAGATTCTAACAATTTGTTTGGAGATAAGATTTGTTTAGTGTTAAAGACTTAGTAATTAACCTATTGTCGGAAGGAGGAGAAGTGAATTTATA
Source organism: Ascarosepion bandense (assembly GCA_037127315.1). NCBI lineage: Eukaryota > Metazoa > Mollusca > Cephalopoda > Sepiida > Sepiidae > Ascarosepion > Ascarosepion bandense. Next base: position 73,283 of record JBBBDQ010000583.1, on the reverse strand, counting down.
CCTATCCTAAAGGTATTTTCGCATAAGTAAATTCAGCGGGAACTGGAACTTGGCTGTCGAATTAACAACTCCCATATCTTATCCATTACATTAACATCATATTTAAGATTATAGCACCTGTAATTTCAAACGGTCACACATATAGGTCCAACGGCCATGCTTATAAGCTTGATCAATGACCAATTAAAACACGCTTGGACATGCTAAAACAGTCTGACACGCTAAGAAATGCTTTGTAGCACATCACTCAATTAATCCATATATAATTTTTACAAAAGTACTAACCTTCAATTGGCATGTGACAAAAGCTGGGCCCAATCGAATTGTTAGTTTAAAAATTACAGTTATTTAAGTAAAGCTACAATTGCAAATTTTCAAAACAATAGAAAATCAGAATTTTTTGTGTTGATAAAGCATTACTTTCTGATGAAAAAAATACGGTTCAAGCAAAGAAGCTTGATTTGTGATATTCGGACGCTGCTCTGTCGGAAACAACGGTAAAGAAGTAGTATGCTGACTTTAAACGGGGTCGTACATACACAAATGATACTCAAGGCTCACGTCACCCATAATCAGAAGTCGTCCCGGAAATAACCAAAAAGATTTCCCAAACTCGTTTTGGGCGATCGTAAATTGAAGTTGCGTGAGATAGTAGATGAGTTGAACATATCAAAAGGCAGTATATTCTCTATTTTGCATCAACATTTGTCAATGAGAAAGCTGTTTTCAAAGAGGCTGACAGTCGATCAAAAACAACAACGCATCTGCGATTCAGACCGTTTTTGCAACTGTTTCATCGCAACACAAGCAGTTTTTTGCGTAAATATGTGACAATGGATAAAACATGTACAACTTCACCCTGAAGTCAAATCGACAGTCAGCTGAGTAGAGAGTAGCAGGTGAAAACCGTCCAAAAGCGACCAATGACACTAATATCAGCAGGCAAGGTTTTGGCCTCTTTATTTTAGAATGCGCAAAGTATTTACTTCATCGATGATCTTCAGAAAGGAGAACACATCAGTAGCAAATATTACATAGCATTATTGGTGCATTTGAAGGAAGAAATCACCAAAATAAAGCTTTCACAAATAAAGAAGAAAAAATGATCTTTCACCAAGACAATGCGCCGTGTCACAAGTCAATTGCAACGATGACAAACCTACATGAATTGCAGTTCGAATTGCTTTCGCATCCCTCCTATTCCACAGATCTGGTCCCCAGTTACTACCGGATGTTTTCAGATTTCAAAGAATACTCCAGGGAAAGGAATTTGGCTCCAATGAAGAAGTGATATTGGAAACACTGGCGTATTTTGAAGCCAAAGACAAATGGTTCTGCAAAAAAAAAAAAAAGGCATCGAATTATTAGAGAAGCGTTTGGAATCAGTGTATCACTCTAGAATAAGACTATGTTGATAAATAAAGTCGAATTTTACCTAAAAGTTGTTGTTTTATTAGTTAGGCCCGGGGTTAATTGAGTGATGTATTACTTATTTATTGCGTCAGTCTGGGCTGGGTAATATTTGACCACTGGCCTGAGCGTACTCGGGTTTCCAAATTTAAATACCGACCTTGTGTCACGACTCTCTCCAATGAAAGAATAGGCTTAATACTCTGACACAGATCTAGTTAGTGACCAGGATCGATATTGCTTAACTTTGAATGTTTCAACGTGATGTGGCCGGAAGGTCTTTTTTAAATTATTTAGATGATGTAAATTCATTGACGTTCGAGACTTTTCTTTCTGCTCCTTCCTCTAACTATTCCCTATTTCAATAAGAGGTTTTAGTTTGGGCACCATTTCAATTTGTTTTACGTATCAGTGCATATTCATGTCGGTGTTTTTAAATTCCTCACTTTTATCCTCAACTTATTTCTGTTTGGGATTATGTTCGAATTGCTAACGCTAGCAAACACTATCCTGGGTTTTCTAAACATTGTGTCTTATAAATATTAATTGAAGAAATTTTATTGTTTCAGCTCCCAAAATGATTGTCCATATGTGACTTATTAGGATATCATCGTGAAATTGCGCTATTATGGTATCTATTATGGTATGTATTATGGTCTGGTTTGTATCTATTATGTTATATATTATGGTCTGGTTTGTATCTATTATGGTATGTATTATGGTCTGGTTTGTATCTATTATGGTATGTATTATGGTCTGGTTTGTATCTATTATGGTATGTAGTATGGTCTGGTTTGTATCTATTATGTTATATATTATGGTCTGGTTTGTATCTATTATGATATGCATTATGGTCTGGTTTGTATCTATTATGGTATGTAGTATGGTCTGGTTTGTATCTATTATGTTATATATTATGGTCTGGTTTGTATCTATTATGTTATATATTATGGTCTGGTTTGTATCTATTATGTTATATATTATGGTCTGGTTTGTATCTATTATGGTATGTATTATGGTCTGGTTTGTATCTATTATGGTATGTATTATGGTCTGGTTTGTATTTACTATGATATGTATTATGGTCTGGTTTATCTATTGCGACTGTAGTTGGGTAGATTCGAAGTTTTAGTGAGTACAAATAACCGATGAATGTGATTAACAAGCTTAAAAGTATGAAGGTACAAATACAGTTACGGCTATCTATGCGGGAAGTGAATTCGCCGTCCTGAATTCAATTCCCAGTCAGTCGTTTTGTTCACTTCAGGCATGATTCCATTTTTCTTTTGCTAGCAGTTACATATAAGGGCAAACTAAGACCTCTTGCTTCGAGGTGGCAACCAATCTAGGAGAAGAAAAACCAAAAAGTTAAAACCCAGCCTGAAGAGAGATGGGTTCCATGACTTTGTTTTGCATGGGAAACATCGCAGGTGTAATGGATGAAGTACATACAGTGCCTTTAAAATCTAAATGGGTCACGAGATTAACAGAAGATGAGTCTTGCCTATCCACGTTTTAGTTTTATTGCTTGTTTTGTTTTTATGGCATATCAACCTCGGCGGGTCATTTATTACCAACTAAACTTTATTTATTTATTGCTGGTAATATCTTTTTCTTAAAACAATTTATTGTTGTCTTTTATAAAAGTTTTGTGTCTAGTAATACTTTTTTCTTTTCGATTATCAAGATTCATTGGGATTTGTTTTTAAGGGCAGAGTCCCCAAGTCCTACCCTTCTTATTTAACCCATAACTGGAAGGAAGGGGCGATTAATACCTTTCCCAAGGGTACCAGTGCTTAAGTGAATGCAGGGTATTCAACTGGAATTCGAACTCGGCTCACTGATTTCTCTTTCCGGGCCGACATCCACTCCACCACAACGCACATCCGTCACTAAACGCTTACAGCACCCGGTATTCCCAGGCGGTCACCCATCTAAGTACTGACCAGACTCAACGTTGCTTAACTTCGGTGATTGTGCGAGAACCGCTGTATTCAACGTGATAGGCCGTAAGCCTTTTATTTTTCTAAATAGAAACATAAATAGTAATTTGTGGGGGGAGATTTGGAAGTGTATTCGACATTTTTTTTGTTTCTGCAATTCTAAACTTGTTCTATTTTTCTTACAGTGTTATTATAAACTGGATGTGCGTTGTGGTGCAGTGGCTATCGACCCAGAATGAGAAACCGGTGAACCGAGTTCGAATTCCAGTTCATTGCATTCACTTCTACACAAATACGCTTGGGAAAGGTATTAATCTGTCTCTTCCCTCAACTTAGGGGTTAAATAATAGAACAGATTTGTGTCTATAGCTTTGGCTGGCAACCAGTCTACCGCAGAAAGCAATGGCAACCTACTGCAGGATAAACCTCTGTCTAGTCAGTTATGTCTCTTTCGAAACAAGCGTGTATCACGTATGGCACTTAACTGACCGACTGACTGAATCTTTATTAGTAACAATAGTATTAGATGTTTTCCAATATGGAGACTCATATGTGGTGAGTGGGAGCATATATGAGGAGTTTTTTAAGAGTTAACCTAATCTCTACTTAATATGATTATATTAAATGTGTCTTTATGTGGTAGATTTCGAGTACTTGATGTTTGCAAACACAATGAGTTGTTTCAGGTCACCTAACCTCTATTTCTCAGACTAATATTAGGTATTTCTTATGTGGTAGCATTTGTGTAGTTCTTGTTATACTAGTTCAACTAATGTCAATAGTAAAGATAATATTAGAAGTTCTATATATCTAATCATTCTTCGTGGCAGTTATCAACTGATGACTATGATAAACTAACTTTATTATGTACTAGCAGTGTAGAGCGGCGTTGCTCGGGTGTAATGAATGCTTTAAAACTAATTCATGGTTCTGGAGCTTAGACTCTTGGACGAAAAAAAAAAGCAATAGTTGTTTCCAGTTAAAGCGAAACCGTAGACTGAAAGAAAAATGAATGGATGTAAGTCAAATTTTGATTTCCTGCTATCGATATCAAATAAGTTTTTTTCGTCGTAAACTGAATTTTGAAGGCTAAATAAGTCCTCTGAGTAAATGGTATCATGGCTGAGACTAAGAACTACAATTATACCTACTTAGATCCAAACCCGAAGCAAAAACTAAAAAAAAGGGCAGGAAAAATATAGACATACAGGCAGATAAACAGACACACACACACAAACATCTTGCCTTTTATATATATATATATATATATATATATAAATATTATCGATTTTCTGCACTATTTTAAGAACAGCAACCTTGAAACTTATGAATATCGTTTCTTATGTCTTTGTCTATGAGTGTATAAATTTGATTAACATCGGACCACATCTTCTATAACTCAATTTTTTCGATTATCAATTTTCGATATTTATCGGGGGTACCTCGACACAAAACCTAGCTAAAAACACTCGCAGACGCTTATAGCACAACTGTGTAAATTTTCAAGAAAATCAGTTCAGTCGTTTCGGTGTCTATAGGTAACGGACACACACACACAGAGAAATGTTCCATTTATAAAAAAGTTTAGATTAGATTTACTAAGTGTAACCTAGCCTGGTTCAAAGGAGCAAGGATAGCGCGCTCGTTGAGGAGTGAACCCTTTATACAGATGTAATACTTTGATTAACAATGGACATATTAATGCACTTTAGAAAGACACCATATAATGATAGAAGAGAACATTAACGTCTCAATGTGTTATTAACGTATCATTGCATTTTGAAAAATCAGTTTGCATTTTAATGTTTGTTTAATTAAATGTTTCTTCTTGTTTTATTAAAACTTATGTTGTCTGCATTACGTTTACAAAGGTCATTTTATTTGGAAGGTATTCCTCACTTCAGAAATGTAAAATGTCATTTTTTTATCCAGCACTGATTCCCCTTGTGGCTATTATATAAAATCACCTCATGCATACGATCATATAATTTTCACTGTTTGTTCTCACGAGACAATTATCGAACTCAAACACATTCAATTTAGATGATCACGGTTTTGGTCACAATATACAAACTACATTAAATCATAAAAAATTAACGTTATTTTTTAATCTTCAAAATATAACATTGTTTTTCAAAGCTAAAATTTAATGACCCGTTGAAAAAATCGAGTAGCCTTCATACTTTGGCCATTAAACTTAAAATGGCATTGTAATTGATTCACCCAAGCAAATAACGTTTATTATTCTAATCCGAAGTCACTAGGAAAATATGTCGACATTGGTGCTGACCTTGTTGGTAAAATCATCACACAATTTTGCTAAATTCATGAGTTCGATCTCCGATAATTCTACTCAGGAGAAGCCGCAAAAGAAAATATAATCTTACTAAATAGATTGTCCCTTATCAGAAATTGATCATGTGATAAAAATGTACAACATTTGTAGTCTCCTTTTGTGTACCACATACAAATAACAACTCGAGTTTTCTTCATTTCTACAACCCGCCTGCACACATACTTTTCATCGCAGTAGTTTGTTCAAAAGAAGAAACCAGGATGACTGCAAAAGTTTATTTAAACAATCACGCTCTTCCAACCGAACCCTTTGTCTATATTTCTGAGATGAGGTAGTATTTACAGCATTTACATTATTCGGATTATTGTCCTCATCTTTGTTGCCATTTGTACGACGTTTCAGCCGTTGTACGCCCCGGCCTTCTTCAGGTGTTAGGAATTTCAAACCGAAACCTTTATTACAAACACTGGGGTATATGAACTCCATTCTTTGCCTAGTGTCTCTTCTGGAAGTTATGAGTTATCTCCTCTAACCCTGTAAGTTACTTGTTCGTCACTGCTGTAGCCTGGTATTTAAATCACAACACGTTGGTTCAATTCACAGGAACTAACCAACGTCTATATCCAATGGGCGATATGTCCTTAAGGAATGGAGTTCATTGTAATAAAGGTGTTGGGTTCGAAAGGAATTCAGCACATATGCTTGGCTTGAAAAATCTCCTAAGCTGCCCAAGTATAGAGATAAACAAATATATAAACCAGTAATACAGAGTGCCAGAAAAAATCCTTAGAGTCAAAAATTGAACATATGTGCTCTAGTAAAAAAAATACTAGAGAAAACCATTAATATCAGAAATACTAGATATTTTGTTTTTTAATCATCTCACCCCGAGCAAGGCGATTAACGCCACTGATGCGCAGGGGGCTACGTAAGAGTAAAAAGATTGGAAAAGAGGAACCTGGAAACCACATCCTAAACAGGGGACAAGGGATGAGCCTCTTCACCTGTTCAATAGACGTGGGTGGAGTGTGAACCGGGCAATAGTTTAGTCTATCTACTCCAATTGAAAAAAAAGAAAAGAGTGAAAAGATTGGAAAAGAGAAAACCGGAAACCGCATCCTAAACAGGAAACAAGGGATGAGCCTCCTCACCTGTTCAATAGACGTGGGTGGAGTGTGAACTGGGCGATAGTTTAGTCTATCTACTCCAATTGGAAAAAAAGAAAAGAGTGAAAAGATTGGAAAAGAGAAAACCGGAAACCGCATCCTAAACAGGGAACAAGGGATGAGCCTCTTCACCTGTTCAATAGACGTGGGTGGAGTGTAAACCGGGCGATAGTTTAGTCTATCTTCTCCAATTGGAAAAAAAAGAAAAGAGTGAAAAGATTGGAAAAGAGAAAACCGGAAACCGCATCCTAAACAGGAAACAAGGGATGAGCCTCTTCACCTGTTCAATAGACGTGGGTGGAGTGTGAACCGGGCGATAGTTTAGTCTATCTTCTCCAATTGGAAAAAAAGAAAAGAGTGAAAAGATTGGAAAAGAGAAAACCGGAAACCGCATCCTAAACAGGAAACAAGGGATGAGCCTCTTCACCTGTTCAATAGACGTGGGTGGAGTGTGAACCGGGCGATAGTTTAGTCTATCTTCTCCAATTGGAAAAAAAGAAAAGAGTGAAAAGATTGGAAAAGAGAAAACCGGAAACCGCATCCTAAACAGGAAACAAGGGATGAGCCTCTTCACCTGTTCAATAGACGTGGGTGGAGTGTGAACCGGGCGATAGTTTAGTCTATCTTCTCCAATTGGAAAAAAAAGAAAAGAGTGAAAAGATTGGAAAAGAGAAAACCGGAAACCGCATCCTAAACAGGAAACAAGGGATGAGCCTCTTCACCTGTTCAATAGACGTGGGTGGAGTGTGAACCGGGCGATAGTTTAGTCTATCTTCTCCAATTGGAAAAAAAGAAAAGAGTGAAAAGATTGGAAAAGAGAAAACCGGAAACCGCATCCTAAACAGGAAACAAGGGATGAGCCTCTTCACCTGTTCAATAGACGTGGGTGGAGTGTGAACCGGGCGATAGTTTAGTCTATCTTCTCCAATTGGAAAAAAAATGAACGAACAGTTAGAGGTGGAGGGGGAGCGGTAAAAATGTAGATTCTGATAAAAACAAATCTGGAGAAAACCATTAAAACTCGGAAATACTAGAGAAAATCATTGACATCGAAAAATTGCAATATGAACTCTGGTAAAAAATGGCTTACTGGGCATTAAGTTTATAATATTGATCTGTTTGTTTAAAAGCCTTAAAATTTCTCAATAAAGGAAATGTAGTAATTTATTTCAACAGTTATTTACACAGGTTAAAATCTAATCCTGATTTTTTTTTATCACAAATATTATCTTAACGTTATAAAACATAACAGCTTCAGAAGTAAAACTGGGATGTCCATTTCTTTTAGGATGTGCGGGAGAGCTGTAAACATGTACTTATATTGTTTATTGGTTAATCAAGTTATGATTTTAGTTTTTAGATGTCGATAAATTTCTAGACAAAAATATTAGCACCCTTTAGATTATAATTAAGAAATGAATTCCTTTTCTATTTTTAGCTCTCTCTTGCATCCACTGGATGGGCGTTGTTGTGCAGTGGATATCGTCTCGGAACGAGAAATCGGAAAGCGAGTTCGAATCCCAGTCGAATTCGTTGTATTTACTTACGCGCAAATACAATTGGGAAAGGTGTTCATCAGCCGCTTGGTTTAAATAGTAGGACGAATCGGGTTATATAGCCTTGGTTGGCAATCAGTCTACCTCAGACAACCTACTGCGGAAAGATTTTCTTTCTAGTCAATTATGTCTCTTTAGAGACATGATCGACCAAGCGTGTATCAGGTATGCCACCTAAGTGACTGATTATATCCAATCGTAAATTTGCATATGATCTCATTTCTTTAGTTCTACAAATTCTGATATTTACAGCTAGGATAGTTCATGTTACTTCCGCGGAGTAGAATCATCCTCCTTGTATTTTAAATTTAAAGGAGAAAGGTTAATTATGACAGTATTTTTTCTCAAGAATTTGAATTTTGTGCCATATATTTCCCCAGAAAGGTTATGAAACATTTAGGTGTCTGACTAGGTAATGGAATCATTTAATACGTTTTAATTATTTAGTAAGTTTTTTCACTATTCATGCCCGTGAAATACAAATTTGGACTCTTTCTTATTATTAAGTCGTTCTGTAAAAAATCACTCAAATAAACAATTTCATATATCTAAATGTCGCAGAAGTTTTCATTTTTATTCTTCCACGTTCTCGTCTACCACTTTCATTTGGGTATTTAACATGAATGTCTACAGAACGCCAGTTTTTCGATCGTTACGTCAAACTTATGTGGAAACGATATTCACGGAGAATTAAAAGTGGTCTGTCTGAACTTGACAGTCTCTGACAGAGGGCAGCAAAGTTGGGCCATAAATGCTTTACCTTTCAACCAAATCGACTATACTTGATACGAGGTGGGATCATATTTAACCCAGTAGGTGAAAGGTTCAGACCAAGTCACGCGTTCGAGAGTATCACTCGACAACCGGTCTATGCTATGCTGAATAACTCCACCCACAGTGGTGACCTCGGCTTTGTGTTCGATAAAATTCGAGTCCATGATGCACGTATTGAAAAATACTGGCCACCGTGATATGCCAACCAACTAGACACTCGAGTCGAACAAATAATCAGTTTTCACAAAGGCCTTGTTTTTCTTTCCGTTGAGCAAATGGAGGCAATTTTAAAATCTAGGCTTACAATTTTAATCCAAAGTGAATACAGACATTCTATGTTATTCTAAAATTCTTTAAGATGTGTTGTGGTTAAACTGATTTCTCTTCATTGAGAGAGAACACATTCTAAATTCTCAAATGTTGTATGCTGATTTTCTAGGCAAGCAAAGTATCTGCATTTGGAAGATTTATAGTATGACGTTCTTTGTGGCTCAGTGGATATTGGCTCGGAACTAGAAATTATAGTGGACCCAGTTGAATTATTTGCATTCAATTACGTGTAAATACCACTGAGAAATGTATGAATACCAAAAATAATTTTAGATATCAAAAATATTCTCTAAAAAAAAACTAAAAGAAATAATATTTATAGTAAAATTTTAACACACTCTTTCCGATTGCAAATATCGTTCTCTTCCAAGTTCCTAATCTACTTCATATTTCCTCATTTCTCACATATACCCAATCCATGTAGAATCATCTGTCGTGCGACAAAAATAGCATTTATCTATGAGAAAAATTTTCAACATGACCTGCCAAAGAAAAGGTAAACGATTATATGACGGACCTAAAATGTTTCTTTTGAGTCTAAAATGTATCATTCGCTATTTCTATTTGCTTTTGATTATCTAACACACTTCTTATAATCTTTGACTATAAAACCAACTGATGGAACTCCTTCCCATTATGCCCCACCAGCAAAAAATAATAAAAATTTTTCGTACTTTTAAATCCTAATTATATTTCTGTATTATTATTCTACGGTAAAATGTATTTTTTTATTATTCCTCTTTTTTTTTTTGCTGGGTTATGAAAAACTTTTACTATGTCTGCTTTTACTGTTGAAATTAATCCAGTTATAGAAACAACCACCACATTAGTGACTGTGCAGTCTCACATACAGAGAAGTCAGGAGGTTCATGTATCAGACCGAGAGTTGAAGGGCTTGCACCAAAAACTAGTTGAGAGTAACTGACAAAATATTAGAGAAAATATAATAAGATGACAAACACATATAAAAGGCTTATAAATCTTACATGTTTCCCTTTTATTAAAGCTTCGTTAGAGAATCGATTATGGAAGGAATATGCAAGAAAATGAGAATGACATTTTGGTATTTTTATTTTTGTGTTGTTTGGTCTTCTAACAGAGGAATCTGGTAACACTTTCGACGTAAAGAATTATTTTTTATGTTTTTTTTAATTAGGGTAGCATTCTTAAAATCAATGTTACTTTTGTCACTGTTTCATTACGGGTGAATTTAAAGATTTTCCAAACATTTAATATTTTTTCCAATTATGCTCTTAGATATGAGATTTAGAGATTTAGAGATTTAGAGATTTAGAGATTTGGAGATGTAGGGATGTAGAGATGTAGAGATGTAGAGATTTAGAGATTTAGAGATTTGGAGATGGAGATGTAGAGATGTAGAGATGTAGAGATTTGAGATTTAGAGATGTAGAGATTTAGAAAATTTTATATTCTAGAGACAGAGATTTAGAGATTTAGAGATGTGGCAGGATTAGAGATTTAAAGATTTAGAGATTTGGAGATGTAGAGATGAAGAGATGTAGAGATTAGACAGATTTAGAGATTTGGGGAGATTTAGAGATTTGGAGATGTAGAGGATGAGATTTAGAGATTTAGAGACAGAGATTTTAGATACGCAGAGATTAGATTTTAAGATGTAGAGATGTAGAGATTTAGAGATGGAGATTTAGAGATTTGGAGATGTAGAGATGTAGAGATTTAGAGATTTAGAGACAGAGATTTAGAGATTTAGAGATTTAGAGATTTTGGAGAGCGAGAGATGTGTGAGATTTAGAGATGTAGAGATTTAGAGATGTAGAGATTTAGAGATTTAGAGATTTAGAGATTTGGAGATGTAGAGATGTAGAGATTTAGAGATTTAGAGATGAGATTTAGAGATTTGGAGATGTAGAGATGTAGAGATTTAGAGATTTAGAGATGTAGATTTGGAGATGTAGAGATGTAGAGATTTAGAGATTTAGAGATTTAGAGATGTAGAGATGCAGAGATTTAGAGATTTAGAGATGTAGAATGGAGATGTAGAGATTTAGAGATTTGGAGATGTAGATGTAGAGATTTAGAGATTTCTAGAGATGTGAGAGATTTTGTGAGAGATTTGGAGATGTAGAGATGTAGAGATTTAGAGATTTAGATGTAGAGATTTGGAGATGTAGAGATTTAGATTTAGAGATTTTAGAGATTTGGAGATGTAGAGATGTAGATAGATTTGGAGATGTAGAGATGTAGATTTAGAGATTTAGAGATTTGGAGATGTAGATTGTAAGATTTCTGTGAGAGACAGAGATTTGAGATGTGAGATGTGAGATGAGATGAGATGAGATTTAGAGATTTGGAGATGTAGAGATGTAGTGAGATTTAGAGATTTGTGAGATTTTGAGATGTGAGATTTCTAGAGATTTAGGAGATTTTGGGAGATGCAGAGATGTAGAGACTTTAGAGACTATAAGACGATGAGATTTAGAGATTTGGGAGATTTGTGAGACTTGGAGATGTAGAGATATAGAGATGTAGAGATTTAGAGATTTAGAGATTTAGAGATTTGGAGATGTAGAGGATGTAGAGATTTAGAGATTTAGAGATGTAGAGATTTAGATTTAGAGATTTAGAGATGTAGAGATTTAGACTAGAGATGTAGAGATTTAGAGATTTAGAGATGTAGAGATTTAGAGATTTAGAGATTTGGAGATGTAGAGATGTAGATGTGGAGATTTAGAGATTTAGAGATTTAGAGATTTGGAGATGTAGAGATGTAGAGATTTAGAGATTTAGAGACTTAGAGATTTGGAGATGTAGATGTAGAGATGTAGAGATTTAGAGATTTAGAGATTTAGAGATTTGGAGATGTAGAGATGTAGAGATTTAGAGATTTAGAGATGTAGAGATGTGAGAGATTGGAGATTTAGTGATTTGGAGATGTAGAGATTTAGAGATTTAGAGATTTAGAGATTTGGAGATGTAGAGATGTAGATGTAGAGATTTAGAGATTTAGAGATTTAGAGATTTGGAGATGTAGAGATGTAGAGATTTAGAGATTTAGAGATGTAGAGATTTAGAGATTTAGAGATTTAGAGATGTAGAGATTTAGAGATTTAGAGATGTAGAGATTTAGAGATTTAGAGATGTAGAGATTTAGAGATTTAGAGATTTGGAGATGTAGAGATGTAGAGATGTAGAGATTTAGAGATTTAGAGATTTAGATGTAGAGATGTAGAGATGTAGAGATGTAGAGATTTAGGAGATTTAGAGATGTAGAGATTTAGAGATTTGGAGATGTAGAGATGTAGAGATGTAGAGATGTAGAGATTTAGAGATTTAGAGATGTGAGATGGAGATGTAGAGATTTAGAGATTTAGAGATTTGGAGATGTAGAGATTTAGAGATGTAGAGATTTAGAGATTTGGAGATGTAGGAGATGTAGAGATGTAGAGATGTAGAGATGTAGAGATTTAGAGATGTAGAGATGTAGATTTAAGATTTAGAGATTTGGAGATGTAGAGATGTAGAGATGTAGAGATTTAGAGATTTAGGGGTGATTTGGAGATGTAGAGATTTAGATTTAGAGATTTAGAGATTTGGAGATGTAGAGATGTAGAGATGTAGAGATTTAGAGATTTAGAGATTTGGAGATGTAGAGATGTAGAGATGTAGAGATGTAGAGATGAGAGAGATTTAGAGATGTAGAGATTTAGAGATTTGGAGATGTAGAGATTTAGAGATTTGGAGATGTAGAGATGTAGAGAGAGAGATGTAGAGATTTAGAGATTTAGAGATGTAGAGATTTAGAGATTTAGAGATTTAGAGATTTGGAGATGTAGAGATGTAGAGATGTAGAGATTTAGAGATGTAGAGATTTAGAGATTTAGAGATTTGGAGATGTAGAGATGGTGAGATGTAGAGATTTAGAGATTTAGTGATTTGGAGATGTAGAGATTTAGAGATGTAGAGATTTAGAGATTTAGAGATTTGGAGATGTAGAGATGTAGAGATTTAGAGATTTAGAGATGTAGAGATGTAGAGATTTAGAGATTTAGAGATTTGGAGATGTAGAGATGTAGAGATGTAGAGATGTAGAGATTTAGAGATATAGAGATTTAGAGATTTAGAGATTTGGAGATGTAGAGATGTAGAGATGTAGAGATGTAGAGATTTAGAGATATAGAGATTTAGAGATTTAGAGATTTGGAGATGTAGAGATGTAGAGATTTAGAGATTTAGAGATGTAGAGATTTAGAGATTTAGAGATTTAGAGATTTGGAGATGTAGAGATTTAGAGATTTAGAGATTTGGAGATGTAGAGATTTAGAGATTTAGAGATTTGGAGATGTAGAGATGTAGAGATTTAGAGATTTAGAGATTTAGTGATTTGGAGATGTAGAGATTTAGAGATTTAGAGATTTGGAGATGTAGAGATTTAGAGATTTAGAGATGTAGAGATTTAGAGATTTAGAGATGTAGAGATTTAGAGATTTAGAGATTTGGAGATGTAGAGATGTAGAGATGTAGAGATGTAGAGATTTGGAGATGTGGAGATTTAGAGATGTAGAGATTTGGAGATTTAGAGATTTAGCGATGTTTCGCCGATATGTGTTATTATATTGTACGGATATTTGGTAAGTACCAGCATCTGGATTTGTCCTTTTTCCTAATTATATCACCAATTATCTTGGACGTGTAAACAGAGATCGTAGTATTAGGGATAACTAAATTATTTACGAATTCTAAAGAAAGAGTTTAGAGCAGGCATAATGAATTTTGTGTTGTTAATATTAAAAGTGCTGACGGATTTGTTGATATTGTATGATCATTTTCTAGTATACCTTCGAAAGAACGTGTCGTTACTCTTTAAACTAACAAATGTGAAAGATTGATAAATGTTTTGTATTTTTATCTTACCATTCTATCGGAACCCAATCCATATTCCATCCTGCATTTGACCATAACTCTTTCAGTGAATAAATAAATCATATCATTTAATGAGCACCCCCATTTCATTAGATTGTTGTATCAAAATCTCCTTAAAATTTCGTTAACCTCTAGTTTTTTTAGAAGCTATGGTTAAATATTCAACGAGATGTCGGATGAATGTTTATTGGGATTCAGGAGAGTTATTTACAGACGATAAAAAATAGTGACCTGATCTATTCGTAGATTGAAATTTGTTATAAAATATAATTGATCGAGTCTTTATTGCAGATGATTAGTGAATCTTAGAAGATTGTTGTATTTCGATTTCGTTATAAGTGGAAAAAGATTTTTTTTTCAACGAAAATCAATATTTTGTATCCCGATCCTTATGTGCCGTAAAAGCGTGTCACTTAGTAATGTTTCGTTGAGTCATATTCCGCTTCAAATTCAGAACTTTCATCTTTGTTTCAGTAATTTTAATCATGTTAGGAAATTCAAGCAAATATTCAACTACAAAGAATTACAGATAGCCTAACACTCATGTTAATAAAATATAAAAAATTCTTATTGATAAATTTGTACATTATCATGTCTTTATAATTTTTTTAAACCTTTCATTGTCTCAATAATTTTGCACAGCCGATTTTTAATTTCAAGCAGCTTATTTTCCAATCCTCAAGGGCTACATACATCATTGCTAAAAGCATATTGCGAAACAATTTAAACTTGTTAAGAAAACGAAAGGTTTTTAATAATTTTATGTAGTTGTCCCAAAACATTTTCACTCCAGCGATTGTTATGCGCAAGAACCGGATATAGTTTTCGAAACGTCCTAAATACAGATTTATTTTAGACTTGTACAACATCATGAGTCTGGGGAATAGAAAAAAATATTTTTGGTTTCCTGTGATATTCACTGCTGCTAAAAATTTCATAAAGTGTTTTCTAAATAAAAAATAAGTCTTTAGTGTTTTTGAATGCTATAACACTGGTTAAAAGAAAGAAAAAAAAGTTGAAATAGTGTCGAGACACCAAACATCTTTTTAGCCAATTTAGAGAGCTGAATCTGAAAAATGACCTTAGTTTTTCTTGATTATTTACCATTTTTGATATACAGAAATGCCTCATTATTGGAAAAAAAAGTATTTTTTCATTTGATTTTTGTATATATGATATTGACCGATGGCAGTATTTTTCAAAGTAAAATTCGTATAAAACTCTCAATTCGTATTTAAACTAACAAATATTTATCTGCATATTGAAAAACACTATTTTTCAATAACAATCAGATTCTTAGTCTTTAAAAACGACACTATTGAAAATACTGTAGTGGGATGAGAAATTAAGAATTAAAATCAAACTTCTTCTCTTTTACAAAAAATCACAATGACGTGTGAAATCCTGGTTTTCAAACAGAAAAAGGATTGACCATGTGCTTAAAGAAAAAGTCGAAACCAGAATTCGCAAGTAGGAGTTAAATTGATTTTTGAACAATGGGAACGACTTGCAAGACTTAAGGACTTGGCGAGTCAGTGCTAAATTCAAAAGGGCTATAAATGACCTCCATCAGCGTCAACCGGTCAGTCAGATGGAAGCAGCGAAAAAGACCAAACTAAAACTTCAGTTTCAAATCGACCCGGTGATAAGGTCAGGTCGCACCTTGTTCTCTTTCCCCTTTTTTCTCCTGTACTGATTCCTTCTACTTCTTCTTCCCCCCAAAGACATTCCTACTGAATACATACATACGTACGTACGCATATAATCCTTCAACAACTACTACTACAAACATTTTCTACAAATCTTGATACCCATAACATTATCATTGAACACGAACTATACCCTTAACTTCTTAATAAAGTTTCTAATTACACATTAACATCTACAACTTGTGTTATTCTTTCCTTTTAATAAATTTTTGTAAATGACACAATTTTTTTATTTTAAAATGAAATAAAATCTATAAATTATTCTTACACTATTCCACACTAATTCAAAAATTCCACACTAATTCAAAAATTCCACACTAATTCAAAAATTCCAACCTGCTACCAACCAACCTTCCGAGGAAAACTTTCTGATAATTCTGATGATAATGATGATGATAATTCTGGATAAAATTTGTAATCTGGGGGAGTTGGGTTAAGTATGAGACAAGGCCGAATCAAAGAAGCATTAACCATCTTCCCTACGGCTACAATACCAAGACCAAGAAGTATTTCATCAAATCATTTAATAAACATAAGCAATAACACCTTCGTGAACATATGGACTATGGTAAAAAATTCTTTTTTATTTCTTGTCCGTCATGTTCAGTGTAATTGAAGTCCCTTTTGATACCCAGCATCATTGATCCATCATTCGTTTATCCGTCCTTCGCTGGTAGCGCTCTTCCATTGTTTTGATATCCTGATGAAATCGTTCTTCTCGTTCATCACTCATATCACCGCAATTATCCGGAAATTTATTTAGATGTCTATGTAAATATTCGGATATGCGTTGAGGTGCCGATTTCGAATTCCATTTGAATCCCTTGCATTCTCTTACGTACAAATACCCTTGGGAAAGGTATTAATCCGTCACTTCCCTCCCGTTTTGGGTTAAATAAAATGACAGTTTGGGTTATATAGCCTTGGCTGGCAACCAGTCTATCTCGGAAAGCAATAGCAAACTTCTGCGGGAATATCTTCTGCCCAGTCAGTCATGTCTCGAAAGAGACATGATCGCCCAAAGCGTGTAGCACGTTTGCCACAAAATTAAGTTAAAATTGAACCATAATATTTATATTAACGTATTACTGATAAAGTTTATCAGTTTATTTGGATATTGGCGATGAATTGGAAAAGTTCGGTACTGCTATTTAAAAATATTTCACTCAAAATACATTCTTTCATATAAAAATAGTTTATTCAGGTGGCTGGTATAAATTGCTCGGCTTACCCGAAAATTGAGGGATTTCTACGACCTTTATTACCTAAATGTTGCAATTAGCCAAGATCTTAAAAAAAAAATGGAAAAGTTTCAGTACAGTAAAAAAATAGAGAAAACACTTGTTTTATTTCTTGTAACCAAAAATTGTATTGACCATTGTTTTGTGTTTAAAGAATTATATGAGAAATAAACGTCAAATTTTTTATTGATGACAAGTCTCCATGTTTTCGTTTGTTAGGCATGTATATCTCATGGAGTCGGGTACCTCGACATCGTGTAATAGTTAGCGAGCTTATTTTATTAGAATAATTGGAATTAAGTAGTGAATTCGATCCTTACTGAGTGCCTTATACTTTTGCATTTAAGCATCTATGCTGCTCGTAGAAAATCCTTTTGGGGCACCTCGACGTGGTGTAATGGTTAACAAGCTTGCCATGATAGAATGTATTGCAACTGAGTATATTTTTTTTATACTTGTGCTACAACTAAGCTGCGCTTAGAAAATCACTATACTACAGGGAGTTTCCCAAATATAGAGGATGCGAATTCAAATAACATAGCATGTCTTTGTTTTATATCGATACCGTTTTGGTAATGCTCTCAATCAACAGAACGATGCGGTATAAAGCAACAAGTTTAGGATGAAAAACAAATATGAGATTGATAATTTTTTTTTGGTTATCTTAGCCTTAAAAAATAAAATAAAAATATCAAAATTTTCGTAACTCTGAACTGAACCAAAATTATTGCAACTAATATTTTATAAGTTATTCTATTTGAAGTGGAGCATTTAGAGATTAGAAGATGGTGATGATCTAACTGTAGCTTTAGATTTAATACAAGACCGAAGTGATAACCAAGTTAGAATCGAACTCACCACACAATTGCAATTATATCTAGCAACACAAGCTTGCTAACGATTAACACATTGTAACAATTACTTATGAACTGTAATGATGTTTATAGCTGCAATACGCTCTTCCAATTTGTTCACACAGTGGCCAATGACTAACTAACCGTATCTTTGGGAACAAACTTAAAATTATTAGACACTGTGGCGATTGTGGAACTCTGAAAGTTGGTGAGGTCACTTAGAGGCAGAGATTGTTATGAGAAGGAGGGGAGCAAACTCAAGCGGCGGCATCATTTTTCCACTACACCACTATCATATAGTCAACTTAGGAATGAGTATGAGTATGTGTGTGTTACATCACTAAATAAAAACAGAATAACTTTTCATTCATAGTTGTGGAGGTCTAATCTATTCTTGCCATCTTTTCCACTCTCAAAGAGATTAATTTCCAAACAAAAACAAAGGGTTAATACGAACGTCCATAATAGCAGAGCAGTGTGATTTGTCTGCTCTGAAGCACAAAAATAAATGCAAGAAAAACTTCGAAAATAAAATAATGCAACAAAATCAATCAAAAATGCTGTGGGTAACACAACTGTACAAAAGTCAGCTAAAATATTAATTTATGTTTTCGGAAAAGTCCGACCATACGATCAAGAAACAACTTTGAAATAAAAAAGAACTAGCAGTATAGCCCGGCGTTGATCGGTTGTAATGAAAGCTTTAAAACTAATCCATGGTCCTGGAGCTCAAACTCAGCCTAAAGAATATTTGTGTGAAGTTTGGTGAGAATCGGATAAAAATTGTGGATTTGTATAAAGGACATGCAGACAGATAAACAGACACACACAAAAAACATCTTGCCTTTTATATATATATATATATATATATTATCGATTTTCTGCACTAATGTAAAAATTGCAACCTTGAAACTTTTGAATATCGTTTCTTATATCTTTGTCTATGAGTTTATCAAATTTGATAAAAAATCGGACCATTCCTTCTATAACCCGATTTTTTCAATAATCGATTTTCGATATTTATCGGGACTACCTCGACACAAAACCTAGCTAAGAACACTCGCAGACGCTTATAGTACAACTGTGTAAATTTTGAAGAAAATCGGTTCAGCCGTTTCGGAGTGTGTGTCCGTTACCTCTATAGGTAACGGACACACACGCAGACACACACACACACACAGACAAAGTTCCATTTATATATAAGTTTAGATAGATAATTTAAAAGAAGAAAATAATTTAAATTATTTAATTTATTTATGACCCTGAAACAAAATACCAAAAATAGGGAAGCTGGATTGACACAAACCCAACTTAATATACATGCTATATTGTTTCGATTTTACTTATTTCTCTAGATTTCAAGAAAAGTTAATGTAAATCGTTTTACATCGATATTGGAAGGAATTTACATTTCACCCCAAGCAAGGCATTCACTGCAACTATAGCGCGAAAATATATAGCAAAAAATATTAGCAGACATTTTACACTGATTAATTGAATTTTTATTAAGACCAGGCGACAATGTGTGCTGCAGAAAAAGGTAGTCAGTGACCTAGCAAGATTACACTGCGTAATACATATAATATCAAGTTCCTAACGTTTTGTAAGTCGAACCTATTAGGACCGACTTTAGCACAAATACTAGCCTCCACTACGATAATAACTCCACAACACAGAGTAACGTAATGTTTGTGAGTAGAAAATTTAGATAACTTATATTAAAAACTGAATATGGCAATGTACACTTACTTTATGCTAATGTATTTGTAAAATCTTGAATATGCAGTCCTTTGCACTCTCTCTCCTCTCAGTCCTTTTAAGTGCCATAGATAATACACGTTTGAGCGATCATGTCTCTTTCGAGACAAGACTGATTGAGTAGAATATTTTCTCGTAGTAGGATGCCATTAATATCTGCAGTAGACAGGTTGCAAACCAAGGCTATAGAACCCGATGTCCAATTATTTAACCCATATATGGAGAGAAGAGACAGATTAATACATTTCCTAATTGTATTTGCGTGTAAGTTAATGCAACGAATTCAACTGGAATTATCAGTGGCCTCGCCGATTTCTCGTTCCGAACCGATATCCACTTCACCTCAAAGGACTCCTCTTAGATGTCATTAAAAAAAAATTGCAGTCCATGTTATGTAATATTGAGGTACCTTTTAGGTTTTATTTAGAGAGAAAGTACGTATCGTCAGGTTGTGGGGAGTTGTGTTAATTTCTTAGCTATATTTTATTAGAACATTGGAGCTAAAACGAACTGATTCAAGGGTGTAAAATAAATAATATATACCTATTTGATTTAGATTAGAGTCCTTTGGTAGCAAAAAGTTCGTTATTAGTCCGATCTTGGTAGAAGTCGGATGAAAGCCCGTTTTGATATAGTATTTGCCAGTTGAGAAGTCAGAAATCAGTAATAGCAGTCATCTTAGAAATAGGTCAGCGTCAATCTAGTGTTTTTTTAGTCCTAAGAAAGAAAACAAACGATTGCCTCGTAACTTCCTCACGCGCCAGATATTGTGGTTTCTCTAGCGGTCGCTTGTCTTCGTTTGGTCACGATCTTTCACTTTATATCCTTTTGAAGATTGTAGACACTCGTCGCGAGCGTTGGTTTCGGCTAACACGAAACGGTTCTTTTTTTTTTTGATTGGCCCAAATTATTTTATTTTCGGATGTTTCTTTCTTTTTCATTTTTCTACTTAGCCGAATTTATGCGTAGAGCGTTCTGATTTAAAGTAGTTTTTAGTCGCAAGCAGCAAGACTGATCCAACAAACTTTCGCCTCTTTATCCGAGTTCTGTCTTATTTTCTTTTTTCATTTTTATATTTGAGGGTTGCCTTCTCGTTATTCGATATATATATAATCTAGAAAAAAAAACACATCGAGAATAGATTTTTGTAATGCTAATCTAATGAAAACAATTCCTCGCCCATTCAAAAACAAAAGAAAGAAAGAAAAATATAAAAAAATCATAAGAGGAAAAAGAGGCAGAGAAAGAAAAAGAAAAAGAAAAGGAATGAAGAACAAACAGTATAAGTAGAAGGGGAGTTAAAGCTAACGTCTTAGATCGACACAAGCGTCTATTGCAATTTATCTGCTTTCTTAGTGTCTGTGTGTGATTATTTTCTAGATGATTTTGAATATTAACTGTTCCTATCATTTGGGTCTGAGGAGCAGCAATGTTTTGGCTGCGAAATATGTATTAGCTATGAAATTGTAGAATATCTAAAAAATTTTCTAGATTATATTACTCTGTTAAATTAAATAAATAAATTTAACATTGAATTATTTTTGAGTTCGTCTCTATTGGAATTTACCTGATTTAAGTACCAAAGAATTTGAGATATAAGCATCGTGTATTTATTTTAGAAAGTAACGACAACCTACTGCAGTAAAATTTTGTGTTTAGTTTGTCATGTCACTTTGGAGACATGATTGCCCATGCGTGTGTCACGTATAGCAGCTAACCAATAAGTCAGTTGGTTAACTGATAATAATCAGTATTAATAATACTATATATATATATATTGTTTAATCATGAGCCGTTCTAAACACCGTATTTTGGCTTTAATTTCAGGTGAAAATAAAAACAAAAATTCTCCAACATTTCTAAGCTTTCGGAGCACATGAGCTATCTTCAGAAAGGTTACAGGGACGTTAACATAAAAACATCCATCATCAAAGAGGACATTATTTCTTTTTTCACAGTCACCAAATAGCAAATTCAGCTCGTAAATTTGTAATGCGGTTCTATGACGTCACACCGCGTATGAGCCCGAAATGTTAACAGAACCATATATTTAAACGCAATGTAATGTGTTGACCATATTTAAACGTGATTTAATTAAATGTGGGTTTTAATTTAATGTAGAAGGCCTCCAGTATTTGAAGGTACGTTTTAGTGTGTGTATGAGTGACAATTATTGTATTGTTGACTAAAATTTGTTTGATATTACCTGCATGTGATTATTTGGTGACTGCTGTCATTGCTTAGCAAAGTTTTATGTCAACACAAGATAAAATCGTCTTTGATGGTGGATGTTTTTAGGTTAACCGGCCTGTAACCTCTCTGAAGATGGCTCATGTGAGCCAAAAGCTCAGAACCAACTTAAAAAATTATCCAAATTTTGGAGAATTTTTGTCTTTATTTTCACCTGAAATCAAAGTCAAAACATGATGTTTAGAACGGCTCATGATTAAACATAATAGACATTCATTGTCTGTTATTTTAAACAGCATATGTTTAGAAAACTATCTGCTGCCTCGATGTACTATATATATATATATATATATATATATATATATATATATATATATATATATATTGCTAGGTCTGATGCTAGAAATGTTAGTTTCTAAACATTTTTCCCACTAGAATCTATCTTACGTTTTTATAAGTATACCGCTTGAAAGGCAAAAATTAAATGTTCTTAATAAAACAGGAAAAATAACGCAGAACACTTATCCCGTACAGGATTGAACCCAGTATTTCATCATTTCAAACAAGTCATGTGGCCTATTATCTCTGAAAGTATAATTCGAATCAACACAGTGGGTATTGGGATATCTTGACCACCGACAGACAAACACGACCGAATAAATTACCCCTACTCTAAGGCAGAGGTAAAAATACTATCAATTCAATTTTATATTAAAAAAAATAAAAACATCAATGTATTTTATAGTTGAATTACCAACACAACATTTTATAGTGGTATTACCAACAATGCATTGAAAAATGACCAATACATCTTCTCTAGCTGAATGTATATATTCAGTTGTGTTCAAAATATTTTAATTTCGACATTAAATAAAACATAGTAGTTGATATGCAACTAAACAAAATCAGCCAACAGCATCTAAGGAATACTATTTTTTAAAAATACGATACAGTGGTATAAAATTATCATTTGTGTCGAACCTTAAGCTCGCATCTGGCATGTTTGAAGTAGATTAGGTTTAGCACGTATCCTCAGTTGGTCATAACCAATTTATACTTGTTGTCATTTAAGGAATTCATTTTTGCTAAACTCTTTGCAAATTGGAAACAACTAGATTTACAAAATTGAAAACAAATTTCAGCATAGCCTACTGGAAGTTTATATTGATTTGCTTCAAATTTTTGTAGTAGCTAAACTCTCAGTACTTTAAACGCTATTGGATCAATAGGTTTATGACACTCATTACTATTGTAGTTATACTCTTTAAAATTTCTCACAAAACTATATCCTTGAAATTTTTGATGAATCTTAATTTTGATATTAATGATTGAATAAAGTTCCCACGAGTAGAATAACCATAAAATAACTATGGAAATTTCACCATTAACTTGCTAAATACACTTCTCTCTCTTCAGAATGCAGAAAATCATGGCCCTCTCCACAAATTCCTAAATTCTTGTAGCAACACTTATCTCTTTGCCATCCCTTCCATAGCCTGTTTTCCCATTTACTCACATATGCTGGTCAGCCTGGTTACCCGTGTACATTCCCTGTGTTCCTTTTGTCTTCGATATGTTTTGTGAGTGCTAAATTCTCCAAACCGTTCTTTTATTTGTGTGTACCAGAAATGTCTATTGTCTTTTCCTGATTTTGAGTATGTGTTTTTTTCATTTTTCTTAAAATTTCTTCGTTGATTATTCGAATCATCGATAGTATTCTCAGCATCCTTCTGTAGAACTTCATTCTGTTTCCTTTATTCTCTTAACTTTATTTTTATGTCTAGCTAATAAGTAACCCCACTGAACTTAGTTTGGTGTTGCACGAACCCAAAGAACTAGCGCATTCATTAGAATAGTAATTTTCCGTTAACTAGTTTGGTTAGTCTTTCTTCACCGACGGGAAAATGATCAAATTTCAAATTTAACTTGTTTGTTTATTTAAAATACTTAACTTATTAAAAAGAATATTTAGTTTAAATAAAGGCGTTAGAAAAATTACTTCAAATTGCCACACCTTTTAACCAGATATCAGCCTTTAGGTCACCGATGTCCATTTTAGTTTGGATAAAATTGTTTGGGTACATTTTCTTGTAAGCATGTACATTTTAATTCAATGAAAGGCCTAATATATTTCTACAAAATTAAAAAAAAAATTACAAACTATTTTTTATATCATTTTTCATTATTTTTTAGTTACCGATATCGGAGATTTTTAGTGTTTAAAATTTAGTCTTTTGCACAGTCGACCGCATTGAATGAGAGGCTAATTTATTATTCCGATGCCATTTTATTCTGCGTGTGACAATAAATTATTTCCGGCAGGAGGGCCTATGTCCACTCTGATTAAGAGTGGTAGCATCTAATAGGGTCCTCGCTATGAACAAAGAGTGAACACCTGAAAAAACCAAAAAAAAAAAAAAAAAACCACTATGAAAGTATCAAAATGCACTTTTATATAAACAAATTAGCAACAGTACAACAGTATTTATAGTAAAAATACTAACAAGATATATTTAAAGCAAAATGATACATTTTATCTGCAGTTGAAAGATTACAATTAAAGATTAAAATTGAGTTCAAAATATACTTAGTTAAAAGAAGCGATCAATTTCTACTAAAATATTCAGATTATTTTTATAATCGTGTCGCCCTCAAGCCAGGTATTTTACTGCCACTGTTGAGCAGGGGGTGACACAGGCGGTAAGTTATGAGAAAGGGTGACAGGTTACAGGGTGTGTCAGGAAGTAGGTAGGAGAAAGATGAGAATACTGATGAGAGTAGAGTGAACGAAGAAAGAAGCAAGAGAGAGAGAGAGAGAGAGCGAGGGAGAGGGAGAAGGATGCCACGTAGTAAGATAGGAGATGACTATTGACTTTACTTTTGAAATCTTGACGACTGTAGCTGTCGAGAAAGCAAGTAAATGGAAGAGAATTCCACAGGCGGAAGGTGCGAGAGAAGAAGCTAATGGAGTAGAATTGGCGTTTATATTTTATTGTTTTCACGGTAAAAGGGTGGGACCTAGTTGCTAATTATGTGGCTCGAGCAAATTCGTGTATGGGGGGTACCAGTGAGCTACGTTCATCTGAGCAGAATCCAGGAAAGTATTTGTAAAAGTGACACAGGGAAGCCACATTGCACCGGTGAGAAAGTGACTGTATCCGAGCTGCTAAGTTGGAATCGATCACATTAGAGATTCTTGGATTTTTTTCAAGGAGCCCTAGGTGAATAGCAGGAGAACCCGACCCGATATAGCAGAGTATTCAATGCACGGACAAATGGGAGATTTGGATATGTGCAGGATTGTTTCAGACGGGAAAAACTTTCTGGTCCTACACAGAGAACCGAGAGGTTGATATGTCGCTAAACAAATCAACTAAACAACGACCAATGTCATTTCACACTCAGTCATATTGTGTACACATGCGTGTATGCGTATGCTTGTGTTCACATTGTATAATAGTCGCTTATAGTCACCCGCGCATATAGCAAGCGTACGCACAAGTATTACATACAAAGTCAGACGGAGGTAGGGTGGGACGAGCAGAGAGTTCTTTTTTTATCATTTAAATTCTTTCTCTATAACATGATAAGAAGAACCAAAAGTGTCTAATCTCGCTACTAAGATATCTGTAATTTTGAGAGGTTAGAATCCATCTTTTAAACTGGTGACAGGTTTACGTAAAGGCGAACAGGCATCGCTGCAGGAAGTAAAAACGGAAGCGGAAGTAGAATTCATGTAATCGGAATCGGGACACAGAGATTTAGATTTGGCAATGTGGTTTGATCTCATCAAACTCTGGATTCAGTGTGTAATTACAACCACCCAATTGTTGTAATAACGAATTGATAAGAATAGCGGTTGCATTTAGCTCGGGCAAATATTGATCAAATCCCTAACTTTGGCCCATCCAGATGAAGCAGTAGTTTAGCCGGATAGATTGATTTCTAATTACAACTTCCTCCGCGAGTTGTATTAATCAGCCAGAGGGAAGATAGATAGGGAGAGGTTGAGGTGGGGACATAGGCTTTTCGTAACTGAAAACCAATCTTTACTAAAGCAACGTTGAAAATGAGACGAAAATCAGCATCTCTGTTTGAAGAATTGGTTTCTTAGTTGCATTTGTGAAAAAAGAAAGTGGTTCTGTCGAAGGAAACAAATTTTCATTGCAACTGTTCTGTGAGCTTTTTTGCCTGGTGTTCTGAATAAATTAAGCGTGCTACTAGATTAGAATCTGGGAGTCCCAACCAGTGCCGTGCTTAGCAACATCGCGAACCGCTGCAGAATGCGCATTGCGGCCTCTTCTACCCGCAGAATGCACATCCCCACCCCCACCCCAACATACTGAACACAGAATAAATGATACTTTAAACAAAATAACATTCTCTCGGAACGCAGATATTTCATTCATCACGAAAAAACGTAAGAAATCGCTGAATTGGCGTTTTGAAGCTAAACATTGCGAACATTTTCACAACTTCTAATGTATGTTGAAACAGATATCTATAATATATTTCTCTTTCAATTTGTTTTTTAATTATTAATGATTTGCGGCCTCTTCGGAGTTGGAAAACTTCTATCAAAAACTATATATATATATATATATATATATATATATATATATATATATATATATTTCTAAACATATACTGATAATTTTAGAGACAATGAATGTCTATTATGTTTAATCATGAGCCGTTCTAAACGTCGTATTTTGGCTTTAATTTCAGTTCAAAATAAAGACAAAAATTCTCCAACATTTTATTAATTTGGTTCTAAGCTTTCGGCTCACATGAGTCATCTTCAGAGAGGTTATTAAGACGGTAATACAGTAATATCCACCATAACCGACGATTTTATTTTGTGTTGACATAAAACTCCGCAAGGCAACGGCAATAGTTACCAAAAATAAAAATAACAAACGCAGTTTGCAAATTTGCAATGCAGTTCTATGACATCACACTGCGTGATAGCGCGAAATGACAACTGAACCATGTATTCAAATGCAATGTTATGTGTTATGACCGGATTTAAAGGTGATTTTATTAAGTGTGGGTTGTTTGGATTTAAACTTTGTTTCTTTGTTTCTTCAGGCAGTTAAGTTATTAAAAATCGCCTGAAGAAACCACTCATGGTGGAAACCAATGTAGCAAAATAACTCGTTTAAAAATGAAACATATATATATATATATATATATATATATATATATTAAGAGAGAGAGAGAGAGAGAGAGAGAGAGAGAGAGAGAGAGAGACGGGTTGATAGATGTCTATTTCAACATACAAGTGTGATAATAATTTTCCAGTTGATTCTAATAATCATTTTGTTGATTTTATTTCATTACAATAGATCTGCGGAGCTATGTAGCCTTTGGTCTTCTTTGGCGTCCCCTATGGGAACTTGCAGCTCCTCCTCAATTGCGGGATCTGCCGGGGTCACATAAAAAGTATATAAAACATATTAACCACTGCATCGTGTCTGTCATTTTTAACGAAACTTGTATAAAAAAGGTCTTTCTGCCTAAACATTATATATATATGGTTATCACTTGATAAGACACGGATAGTGTCAAAACAAAATGACTACTTTTGTCGTAATGTTATAAAATATTTATATTATATATTCTAAATATATATTATTCGCTCTACTTTGTATTGAGTACATTTTAAGGATAGTATTTCTTTGAATACGAATTTTACTCTATCCATACCTACCTATACTTCGTTTAGAGTGTTGGTCATTTGTGGTCGAGAGGTTTCAGACGCGCTAGATCAATTGGTGGCTTCCCCTATGATGATAGGGGTCTCAAGTTCGAATCCTGCCGAATAACACACATTTTCGTAACAAAAGTTATCTTAAATAATCAGGTCGGTAGACAAATATATATATACTGTTTGATCATAAAAATAATATCTACTTAAATACGAGTATCGATTAAGAATAATGCTCAAACAAATAATTTCATATATATATACCATTCGTCCGTTCATTAAATACTGCTGCAACAAGAACTTACCGTTCTGTCATCCACCTGCTCAGGCACTTCAAATATGTTATCTGCTGCTTTTCTCTGTTTCTTTTTCCCTCTATCTGGCCTGTTAGGATCAGGTTCTCCAAGCCCTCCTTCCTCATTGCATGTCCCAGGAACTTCAGTTGTCCCTTCTTGATGCGCAGTATTATCAAATTTAATGGTTTCAAACAGCAAGTTTTCACACTAAATAACCGTATATATACGCATTTATGAATTGTGATGAAATAATGTAGGCGAAATATGAATAGAAATCCGACAGAATTATAAGATAAAGAACAAATAAGAAACGATTATCAATCTAACATGTGTCATTTTCATTAATGCTTCATCAGTGAATGAGATATGGAAGAAAATAATATAAAAATTCTGGTATTTTTACTTTTGCTTTGTTTGATTGTCATTGGTTAATCATGTTTCGCGAGAATTCGATTCTTTAAAACAATGTCATTATCATTTGTGGCGTTCCGAATTCAAGGAAAGACAACACGCCCATTAAAAGTTTCAAGAAATTAACGGTATACATTAATCACGTTTATTCATGAATCTATATTATGTTACATGTGTTTACACGTGATCTGCGGAAGTTTATTCATGAGTCTACTCGGAAATATTCGTCACGTTTATCCATGAGTCTTGATGTGAATATTGTTCATATTTATGTTTTCTGATAAACAATGGCAGACTGTATTTTTGTGTCTGTAGGAAAATATTCGTCATGCTTATTCGTGAGGCTATAGTGGGTTGCTTATCTATTATTTTCCCGTTTGTAGTGGAGATTCCGTTCTAGTGACGGGTAGTTGTATACTGTTGCAGGTTAACGGAAATTTGGCCTTGTTGTAGATAGCCCACTATAAGTCATAAAGAAAGGTTATAAACCAAGAAAAGCAAATTGAGTTAAAGGATAACATTTTTATATATACACATATCAATTAATGTTTTTACAATTAAAGTAATACTTGAATATAGGTCCAACGCAGGTTAAAATGTTCATGGCAAATAATAAGTTGAAAGAGATTTAAGGCTTAGGAATGTGGGGAGCGTTTACGTGAGGAATGTCTTTAATGTAGTCGCTTCTTAGGTCAGTAAGTAGTTTTGAGACAGGGTAGAAGGTAAGGAGAGGTGAAGGGAGGTGAACGTAGTAGTCGCTTGACTTGGTCAAGAGAGATACTAATCACGCTCGTCTGTCTCCGTTGGTCTGTCTGCTGGGTGCTCTCTGTCTCGGGTTTTTATTTCGACTTTTTGGATCGCAGGTGATCATTTGGGATTCACACTTGTATTTGATTCTGGGCTTCCCATTGGCTGAGCAATAAAATTCGCGTAGGCTCGCGAAATGGAAATTTAATATTTGATTACGTTTTATTTTTCAACCGGAACATCTGCGCGAACCCGGATGCGCAGCGACGACTTTTGGTCCTTTGATTTTTGGTCGTGAAAGCGCATACATCCGGTCCATCGCTTTTGCTCGGTATCACCAGAAGGCTTCAGATAAATACTGGTTAACTATATACTTGATTATACCGATGAATATCTGTTGTTTTTAGACATAGGTTTTCTGCCAAACATTGGTTCTGTTTGTAGCTGAGTCTATCGATTATGTGTTTACTGGATATGCGTTGTGGTACAATGGATATCGACTCGGAACGACAAAACTAATAATTGCATTATTAAAGTAGAATTAGTGATTGGTAAATTTATTATTTAAATTGCATGCTTTACTTTTTTAAATTGATTGCCTTTTTTTATCTGAATTGATTATTAATTAATTTTGATGCAGTAATATTTACGTTTAATGTAATAATATGCAATTCCTTGCATTCACTTACTCACAAATACCTTGGGAAATGTATTAACCCGTCTCTTCCCTCCAGTTATAGGTTAAATAATAGGACAGGTTTGGTTCTATAATCTTGGTTGGCAACCAGTCTACCGTAAAAAGCAATGGCAACCTACTGCGTGATAATCTTCTACCCAGTTAGTCATGTCTCTTTCGAGACATGCTCGCCCTAAAGCGAGTATCACGTATTGCACTACCGATAAACATTGGTGTGTATTTATCCGCGAGTATAGCGGTAATCATTGGCCGTATTTATAATTTCAGATATATAAATGTAGTGTTTGTCCTCGAGTTTCTCATAGCATCTTCTGCAAACATCCACTGCGTAGCTAGCCCTTTATCGGATATAGTTTGTGAATTCTAGTCTCATCATCTCCGGTGCATTGATACTAGTTAAGAATGCTTTATATTTTTTTTTTTTTTTTAATCATATCACCCCAAGCAAGGCGGTAACGCCACTGATGTGCAAGGGGCTACATAAGAGTGAGAAGATTAGAAAAGAGAAAAACCGGAAACCGCATCCTAAACAGGAAGCAAGGGATGAGCCTCTTCACCTGTTCAATAGACGTGGGTGGAGTGTGAACCGGGCGATAGTTTAGTCTATCTACTCCAATTGAAAAAACAGTGAGAAGATTAGAAAAGAAAAACCGGAAACCGCATCCTAAACAGGAAGCAAGGGATGAGCCTCTTCACCTGTTCAATAGACGTGGGTGGAGTGTGAACCGGGCGATAGTTTAGTCTATCTACTCCAATTGAAAAAACAGTGAGAAGATTAGAAAAGAAAAACCGGAAACCGCATCCTAAACAGGAAACAAGGGATAAGCCTCTTCACCTGTTCAATAGACGTGGGTGGAGTGTGAACCGGGCGATAGTTTAGTCTATCTACTCCAATTGAAAAAACAGTGAGAAGATTAGAAAAGAAAAACCGGAAACCGCATCCTAAACAGGAAGCAAGGGATGAGCCTCTTCACTTGTTCAATAGACGTGGGTGGAGTGTGAACCGGGCGATAGTTTAGTCTATCTACTCCAATTGAAAAAACAGTGAGAAGATTAGAAAAGAAAAACCGGAAACCGCATCCTAAACAGGAAGCAAGGGATGAGCCTCTTCACCTGTTCAATAGACGTGGGTGGAGTGTGAACCGGGCGATAGTTTAGTCTATCTACTCCAATTGAAAAAACAGTGAGAAGATTAGAAAAGAAAAACCGGAAACCGCATCCTAAACAGGAAACAAGGGATAAGCCTCTTCACCTGTTCAATAGACGTGGGTGGAGTGTGAACCGGGCGATAGTTTAGTCTATCTACTCCAATTGAAAAAACAGTGAGAAGATTAGAAAAGAAAAACCGGAAACCGCATCCTAAACAGGAAGCAAGGGATGAGCCTCTTCACCTGTTCAATAGACGTGGGTGGAGTGTGAACCGGGCGATAGTTTAGTCTATCTACTCCAATTGAAAAAACAGTGAGAAGATTAGAAAAGAAAAACCGGAAACCGCATCCTAAACAGGAAACAAGGGATAAGCCTCTTCACCTGTTCAATAGACGTGGGTGGAGTGTGAACCGGGCGATAGTTTAGTCTATCTACTCCAATTGAAAAAACAGTGAGAAGATTAGAAAAGAAAAACCGGAAACCGCATCCTAAACAGGAAACAACGGATAAGCCTTTCTTCACCTGTTCAATAGACGTGGGTGGAGGTGAACCGGGCGATAGTTTAGTCTATCTACTCCAATTGAAAAAACAGTGAGAAGATTAGAAAAGAAAAACCGGAAACCGCATCCTAAACAGGAAACAAGGGATAAGGCTCTTCACCTGTTCAATAGACGTAGGTGGAGTGTGAACCGGGCGATAGTTTAGTCTATGTTTTTATTCTCACCTCATAGAAAAACTTTGCAAACAACACGAATCTATTCTATCATTAAATATCAACATGTCCGAATCCATTCTCTATATGCAAAAAGCTCTTACACCCATAATCAACCTTGGCTGTGTTTTCGGACGAAGAAGACCAAAAATAGATATCGTTCGAAGAACACTTAGATGTGATCTAAAGAATAGAAAAAAGAAAAATAACTTGTCTTGGATGAAAATCAATTGACATCATGTGACATACCGGATATGCATTATGGGGTTTGGAAGATGCAGACGATAAATACAAGGATTCCTGAAGTAGAGGCTTTTTTTTTTGCTCCCAGTTGACCTTGTCATTGTTTCCATTTTTTTATTTCGCTTTCTTGCTTCCTTTTTTATATTCTTTTTGCGAATGACGAGAATAAAGGGGAGGAATGAATTCATTGTAAAAGATAATCTTTTAAGTGAAGTCGTTGCCAGCGCCTTCGGTGCATTTTCAGACTGATAAAAAGTAAGTTTTATATATGGCGAACGTCTTTAGTGAGATCTCTGTCTATTTGGGATGCTTGAATGTGATTAAACGAAGGACACCCTTATTTAACCAGTGACATATTTTTTTTCATTTTGTACTTGTCTTTCCTGTTGGCATAACAAGTGATAATTACAATTCTATATCAGATTCGCTAATATGAAACAAAAAGAAAACTTAGATTTATAGCGAATTTTATTTCATTGTTCTTTTAATGGTAATATGTTAGTTCAACTCCATCTGAAATCGACTCCCAGGAGGATTCTCTCCTACCACTACAATATTAATATGGTTAAGTCTAGGGTTAACTGTTCGTTGTTTCTTTCTTTATGTGCCGTGACCCTTAAAGACATTGGCAATCATTTCCTTCCACATCTTCCTATCATTTTAACATTCTTTTTCTTGTTTTCCATCTCAAACCCTGGTCTGCCATCCATTTGCTCTAGCCAGTCACATATTTCGTCATTGATTTCCCCTGTCTCTGTTTGTCCTGTGAGATTCAGTTTCTCCAAGCCCTCCTTCCTCGTCATATGTACTAAAAGCTTCAGCTGTTTTTTCTTAACGTTAACAGATTCCTTTTCATTTCCATTCTCTCAAATATCTCATCGTTGCTCACATGTTCGGTCCTTGGTATTCTCATCTACCTTCCGTAGAATCACATTTCGGTTACTTCAAATCTTTCTCTCATCCTTGATGAGATTGTCTAGTATTCGCTGCTATATTGAAAAGACAGACACCCGTTATCTTCTCCAGTCACTACAAACCTAATGTTGTGTAGTGTTACTAACTCACGGGAACTAGTAAGCACTCAGCTACTTCATGGTTAACAGCTGTAGTTATTTATGCACTTTGTGACTTCTTATGTAAATGAGTCACCTCATCTCCCTCTACCGAAGATGTCTTATCTCCTTATTTTCCCAGATATTTCTGGAAGCTTTTGTCTCCTCACAATATTTCCCCTATTTTCTAAGATAGTGTCTACATATGGAAGATCGTGATACTTTTTTTTGTTTTACTAGCAGTATAGCCCGGCGTTGCTCGGGTCTAATGAAAGCTTTAAAACTAATCTATGGTCCTAGAGCTCAGGCTCTTAGGACGTTGGCACAAAAGACTAAAAAGCAATAGTTGTTTCCACTTAAAGTGAAAGCGTAGACCGAAAGGAAATTGAATGGATGTAAGTCAAATTTTGATTTTTTTAGTCGTAAACTGAATATCGAAGGCTAAATAAGTCCTCTGAGTAAATGGTATCATGTCTGAGACTAAGAACTACAATTATAACTACTTAGAGCCAACCCGATTGAAACATCTGCATATCGTTTCTTTTGTCTTTGTCTATGAGTGTATCAAATTTGATTACAATCGGACCACTCCTTCTATAACCCGATTTTTTCGATTATCGATTTTCGGGGTACCTCGACATAAAACCTACCTAAGAACACTCGTAGACGCTTATAGTACAACTGTGTAAATTTTCAAGAAAATCGGTTCAGCCGTTTCGGAGTCTATAGGTAAAGGATACACACACACAGACACACACACAGAGATAAAGTTCCATCTTTAAATAAGTTTAGATTAGATAGAAATGTTCCTCCTTTCGGAGTCTATAGGTAAAGGATACACACACACAGACACACACACAGAGATAAAGTTCCATCTTTAAATAAGTTTAGATTAGATAGAAATGTTCCTCCTTTCGGAGTCTATAGGTAAAGGATACACACACACAGACACACACACAGAGATAAAGTTCCATCTTTAAATAAGTTTAGATTAGATAGAAATCTTCCTCCAACAATTGTTCATTTTCAGAGTTTATACTGCTCAGAGTTTATACTGCTCTCGATTTCATAGTCAAGTTTGTCTTACATTGACATGACATTTTCATTTTTATTAATTTCAGGCTCGTTGTAAACTTTTTCATCCCGATCTTGTAATCAAATTTGATCTGTATGCACTAATATTTCATATCTATTTTCCATAATCATGGTGTTCTCTCCACTTAGCATTATGAATCGTCTCTTTTGTTTATTAGGTTCCCTATTCATTTTATACCACAGTTTTTCGTTAGTAGCATAAGACATGGGCAATGAGCGGATGAGCTTTTCAGTATTCCAGCATGTGGTATTATCGTGTAGCTTAACAACAATCTAGAAATACGTATTACTATTTTATATTTTCGCTATAGAAATATTTTCAGTCGGTTTTTAACGGTTTGTTCCATCCTTAGGATGTGTGTTGTAGTGCATTGGATATCGGCTTGGAACGAGAAATCAAGTTCGAATTCCAGCTTAATTCATTGCATTCACTTACGCGCAAATACCATTGGGAAAGGTATTAATCCGTCTCTTCCTTCCAGTTATGGGTTAAATAGAGGACAGATTGGGTTCTATAGCCTTGGTCGCCAACCAATCTACCGCAGAAAGCAATGGCAACCTACTGCGGGATAATCTTCTGCCCAGTCAGTCATGTCTCGAAAGAGACATGATCGCCCAAGCGTGTATCACGTATGGCACTTAACTGACTGACCACCCTATTTGCGAATTCGTTTTGACTTCGTTTGATACATTGGGATTCTCTATGGTTTGCATTTAATGTTCTTCAACAATTTGTGATAGTTCCTTTTTTTTTCTTTTAATCATATCACCCCGAGCAAGGCGGCAACGCCACTGATGTGCAGGGGGCTACGTAAGAGTGAAAAAACTAGAAGAGAAAGCCGGAAACCACATCCTAAATAGTGAACAAGGGATGAGCCTCTAAACCTGTTCAATAGACGTGGGTGGAGTGTGAACCGGGCGATAGATAGTTTAGTCTATCTACTCCAACTGAAAAAAAAAAGAAAAAAGAAAAGTGAATGAAAAAATTGGAAAAGAGAAAGCCGCAAACCACATCCTAAACAGTGAACAAGGGATGAGCCTCTTAACCTTTTCAATAGACGTGGGTGGCGTGTGAACCGGGCGATAGATAGATAAAAAAGTGAATGATAAATTGATAGATTGATAAAAAAGTGAATGAAAAGATTGGAAAAGAGAAAGACGAAAACCACATCCTAAACAGGGAACAAGGGA
The DNA here is from genome assembly GCA_037127315.1 of Ascarosepion bandense. Taxonomy (NCBI): domain Eukaryota; kingdom Metazoa; phylum Mollusca; class Cephalopoda; order Sepiida; family Sepiidae; genus Ascarosepion; species Ascarosepion bandense. The sequence goes on along the minus strand of JBBBDQ010000583.1, from coordinate 37,851 downwards.
TGAGCCTCTACACCTGTTCAATAGACGTGGGTGGTCTGTGAACCGGGCGATAGTTTAGCCTATCTACTCCAATTGAAAAAAACAAAAACAAAAAAGAAAAGTGAATGAAAAGATCGGAAAAGAATTGGTGCGTTGGCAGGTATTAGCATTGTCAGAATTCTAAAATATTATCCATAAAGCTTGTTTTCTGGTTGAACTTCTTTTGTCGAAGTTCTATTTAACTTCTGACCGGCCTGTTTAATGTGGAATTTAGCTGCGTAACCTCAGCTATGTGCGTTGTGATACAGTGGATATCGGCTCGGAACGAGAAATCGGGGAGCCGAGTCCGAATTCCAGTTGATTCCATTGTATTCACTTACGCGCAAATACCCTTGGGAAAGGTATTAATCCGTCTCTTCCCCCCAGTTATGGGTTAAATAGCAGGACAGATTGGGTTCTATAGCCTTGGTCGGCAACCAGTCTACTGCAGAAAGCAATGGTAACCTACTGCGGGATAATCTTCTGCCCAGTCAGTCATGTATCTTTCGAGACATGATCGTCCATGCGTGTATCACGTATGGCACTTACCTGACTGACTGAACCTCAGCTAGTCTTTGTATAGACACAATATCATTTTCGATTCAGTGTAAGAAAGTATTTAAACATTTTTCTTACCTGTTCTTACTTTCAGAGACAATGAACCTCAATCTCGACAAAGCTACTACATGAGAAATGGCAATGCTTTTTATATACTTAATATCAATGTCAAACACCCTTAGCATTAAAGCCCATCGTAGAATTCAAGACGATGTCACTTAACGAAGGTCTTTTCTAGGATTAAATATGAATTTTTCAGGTCTGTATGTATGCAATCCGCATCAGCCTAGTCGCGTTGAGCCGGCTTCCTCCCCGATGGAGGAAGTTTCATAGAGATTTGTTTAAGAGCAGGGTCCCAAGTCTTACCCTGTTATTTAACTCATAACTGCAGGGAAGGGACTGATTATAACCTGTCTCAAGTGAATGCAGGGCTTTCAACTGGAATTCGAACTCGGCTCGCCGATTTGTTGAAATTCGAACTCGGCTCACCGATTTCTCTTTCCGAGCAGATACCCGCTGCATTACAACGCACATCTATCACTAACCACTTACAGCATCTGGTATTCCCAAACGGTCACTCATCTAAATACTGAACAGGCTCAACTTCGGTGACTGAGTGAGAACCGGAGTATTCAACGTGATATGACCGTAAGCAGGTCATATCAAGTTGAAAAACCAGAATGAAAAACCAAAATGATAATTCTTAATAAGGAATGTAGCCAGACCTTATTAAGAATTTCTTTCCAATCAAAAACTGGTAGGCTCTGTTTGGCATCCATATTATGGCCAATGTTTTTTCCATAGATCAGTAGCATGATTGTTTCGAAAGATTCATTATACTGTGACCATCTCAGCTAATATTACTGAAATTGAATTTTGATTTGCGTTAGTTGTTACTATTTTGTCTTTTCTAGGGTAGAATATGTAGGAGCCTCAGCGTGTTTGTCAAATTGGCTGTTACAGCATGTTGCACTCTGGCAATGCCAGAGTTCCCCAAATAGCAAATCAGGGCTCTCCTGAAAATGTCTAAACATGAGGGATGCTCCACTCTTTCCTGGAATTCTACCTGGGCCTTCTTCTATTAATCACCTGATCGAACCCGTCTCCTTCCTGCTTTGTCTGAATGTCTCTCACCATCACTACCCGAGAGGCTTGAAATGTCCTCCACCTTTCCAGAAATTCCTCTTTGGGCCAGCTGAAAAAACACATACCCTAGGGGCTAGTAGTGGTCATTCCCAAACGGCCAAATTTTAATTATCGCTCAAAATTCTTTCTTATCGTTCTTTTGTGTGTGGTCGTTTCCACACCCGGGATTTACCAAATATTTCTTTTTCTTTCTTTTGCTTTTCTCTTCTTTTTCGTCAAGTAAGAAAAAAAAGGAACAATCATTTGATTTTGGTCGTTTTATCGTGTTTCAGCAGACGAAAAATTTAATTACAACTCTTTTTCTATTTTCCGTTTAAAACTTGTCTGCTTTTAAAAGTTAATCCTTATAAATCCACCGAATTCGGGGAGAGAGGTCGATTTTACTTTCCGATATTCAATGGTTGTATATATAATGCATATTTATTTCCAGCCGGTCCTAGAATAGGCTCTCAGGACTGACCAAAACCAGATGATCTCTGTTTTACCTCTCGAGCAGTCGAGAATTGTTAATTACAGTTCTATTTAGATTTTCTTTCGTCTTGTCGTCAGTATATCTTCAGTCTATCGAAAAGAAGTGTTTTCTGTGTTCTTTGAATTTTCTCATAGTGTCACATTGAGAAGATTCCAATTCTTTTTTGTTCTTATGTACTTCAATTTTAAAAATTCTGTCAACGGTTGGTCTGGTGACATGCGTTCGTCTCATTAAAGAATATAACAGAGGGATAATCGAACCCATTTTCTGTTCAAGTTATTAAATATCCAAGAAGGGTAGCTAATTTTTTCTTCCACTGTAAACTGGATGAAAGTTTTAAATAAAGGGTTTTGTTCATTATTTCAAAATTTTTACAGAGTAATAAGACAGACATCTAAAGAAGCCCAAAAGACAGAACGGCCGAAATGTGCATATTGCTCTGAAAAATATATAATAATAATTTCTCATATAATAAATATATCAGTCAGTCAGGTAAGTGCCATACGTGATACACACTTTGGTGATCATGTCTCTTTTGATCCATGCCTGACTAGGCAGATCTTTTTTGCTGTAGGTAGCCATTTTTTCTGTGGAAAAGTAGTTGCTAACCAAGGCTGTATAACCTAATCTGGCATGTTATTTAACGTGTAGCTGGAGTGAGAAGCGATGGGTATTTTTGCATAAGTGAATTCAATGAATTCAACTGGAATTTAAATTTAGTTCACCAAGTTCGAATCCATTACACCACAATGCACATCCTAAATGATTTATATTTAACAAAAATATGTTCGGACAAAAACCTTTTCTTTCCTGCAAATGAATTTCAATACTGAATATTAATCACCCGAGTAGCGAAGAGGGTTGAGTAGACGAGTGACGCCGGAGGTTTTGACTATCGAGTGACGAAATATAAATATGAATTCTCATTGACAAGTAAAAAAGAATATCCATGTAGTCATTGTGAGGGTTTTGGTCACGTAGTTCAAGTGATTTAGGTCACGGTGTTTAATTTTGGCCCTAGCAACAAGTTGGGGTTTCAAAGTAGGATACGCCTTTGATTGGTTGGATGACAGTACCCGCGAGAAAGAGGAATGTAGAATCTTTTGACAAATGGGCGCGTTTAATTAGATACCACAAAACAAAGGAAAACTGCTCATGGGCAGAAACGGTAGAGAGAAGGAAAGGGGACGCCATGTTGGTTTGATCGATAGGATTTTCAGAGAGTTGCAGATCTAGTAAGCTAGAGAGAGATAGAGAGAGAGAGAGAGGGAGAGAGAGAATGAATATGAGAATGAGTGAGAATGAGATAATGTGAATGAGAGAGATAATGAGAATGAAAGAGAGAATCAGAGAATGTGAATGAAAATGAGAGAGAATGAAATAGATAATGAGAAAATTAATGAGTGAATGAGAGAGAGAGAGAGAGAGAGAGAGAGAGAGAGAATAAGAACAATAATCAGAAAATGAGAGAATAAATGAATAGGAACGAGAGAAAGAGAGACTGGGACTGTGAGAATGAAAAAGAGAATAAGAGAAAAGCTTTTCTGAGTTAATGAAGTTGGGAGAGACGATAGCTTGAATAAAATAGGCAGAAGAGACGATAGTTTGCATGTCCTCCTTAAATTTCTAATATTTAAGGAACTCTATGTCTCAGCCTTCAGATTCTCACCAATGACATCGCGAAAAGCATGAATCCATCTTCCCCAAATTAGGCTAAAGAGCAGAGTAGCTTGTTTTTTCTAGCCATGATTGGCAGTCAATCAAAGAAAAAAAAACTTAAAAACTGCAAATAAGACAAAAACACATAAACCTTATCTTATTAGCTGTTGTAGTGAAATATCCTGTCCTACCCAGGAATGGGTACGAGAGTGTTCGTGACTATACGAGAGTGTTCGTCATAATACGAGTGTGAGCGAGAGATCGAGAGCCATCGGCCTTAGACGAGAGTTAGACGTCACTAGATGGAAGCTTCCTCTCAAGACGGACGCATACTTCCTATACAGAGACATTGCCTTCTTAAATGTTATTCTTGTTAACTGTTCGTTGGTGTACTTGTATTTGATTTATTGTACTGAGGTAAAATAAATCTCTATTTATATATCCTCAGTGTTAAGTGTTATTTCTTATTGCACCATTCTTTCTCTGTTTATCCCCTCCCGGGATAGAACATTAACTAAAGAAATTAATTCTCTGGAATGCCGTAACCATCTATGAAAGTTTGTGGAAGTTAGATAAAAGAGAAAGAGTAAGTTAAAAAAAAAACATAAAAATATATACCAACTAGCAGTATAGCCCGGCGTTGCTCAGGTGTAATGAAAGCTTTAAAACTAATACATGGTTCTGGAGCTCAGACTCTTTGGACGTTGGCACAAAAGACTAAAAAGCAATAGTTGTTTCCAGTTAAAGCGAAACCGCAGACTGAAAGAAAAATGAATGGATGTAAGTCAAATTTTGATTCCTGCTATCGATATCAAATAAGTTTTTTCGTCTTAAACTGAATATTGAAGGCTAAATAAGTCCTCTGAGTAAATGGTATCATGGCTGAGACTAAGAACTACAATTATACCTACTTAGAGCCAAAGCTAAAATAAAAGGGCTGAAAAAAAAACAGACGTAAAGGCAGATAAGCACACACACACACACACACACACACACACACACACACACACACACACATCTTGCCTTTTATATATATATATATATATATATTATCGATTTTCTGCACTATTGTAAGAACTGCAACCTTGAAACATCTGAATATCGTTTCTTACATCTTTGTCTATGAGCGTATCAGATTTGATTAAAATCGACCACTCCTTCTATAACCCGATTTTTTCGATTATCAATTTTCTATATTTATCGGGGGAACACTCGCAGACGCTTCTAGTACGAACTGTGTAAATTTTTAAGAAAATCGGTTCAGCCGTTTCGGAGTCTATACGTAACGGACACACAACTCACAGACACACACACAAAAACAAAGTTCGATTTATAAATAAGTTTAGATCTTTACGAAATTTTTTCCGATCTTTATTTTCTGATGAAATCGAAACTTTTCTCTTAGCTTTCTCACCACAACCAACTCTGGCGATAGAAATAATGAAAATAATTTGGTGGGAATCGATAAAGAACAGCATCATAATAACTATTTAAGTAAGTACTAAACAATTAAAATACTTTGTTTTATCTACTTTCCTATGAACATTAATTTATTCCTCATAAATACGTTGGACACTATTTTTACGTGTGTTATATTGCTATCAAATGATATCAGAATCCATTTGCTTTTGACTGGGATTTATATCCAAGTTCCAAGCCTCCGGGGGGGGGGAGGGACCATCACTACAGGCATTACTCATTCTTCGCTATAGGGCTGAGTTCATTACCCGGTGCGTCTACAAAACGAGAAGGGCCGAGAGTGTTTGGGAATTTTTCTACGGTATGCCGATAAACCCACCGTAAAACTGACCTTGTGTCACATCCGTTGCGTGATCGAAAGAACGGTTAATATTTATATTGCTATCTAGCAGTTCGCCTCTAGCAGTGTTTATCGACTTCACGCAGCCGACGAGTATTGTATTTTGTTGATATTATAATTATTTTTAACATATCACCTCGAGCAAGGCAGTAACGCGACTCATGTTCGGGGGTGGTCATAAGGGCTACATAGTAGTAAAAGAATTAGGGGGCTACATAAGAGTAAAAAGATTAGATAGGAGGAGAGTGAAGAGAAAGACGAACCAGTTAGAAAGGGCCATGGATGGGAATACAGGTGTGATGACAGTTGCAAAGATGGAGAGAAATGAAAGGATATACAGGGTGGTGAAGAAAGAACTAGATAAGTGGATAAGAGATAGGTATTGACATTGCATTTAAATTCATAGATGTTGTAGCAATCAGGAAAGCAAGAATATGGAAACGAGTTCTACAGGCGGGAAGTGCGAGAAAAGAATCTGAAGGAGTAGAATTGTCATTTACATTTGGTTGATCTAACCTGTGAATGGGTGAGACCCAGTTGCCAGTCTGTTTGCACAAGTAAATACCTGTTGCAGGGGCACCAGTGATTTAAGTTTGTTGGAGCAGAAGCCATGAAAGTATTTATAGAACAGACAGAGGGAAGCCACATCCCGGTCGGTGGGGAAGTGGCTGGAGTTGAGGCATCAAATCAATATTAGTACTTCATTTTCCAAATTCCGTTTTGGTTATTTATCATTCAGTAAGCTTTTAGGTTATAGCATTTTGCTATCTGGATTAGTAATGTATTTATTTTCAACATAATCTCCTTGATCGTTAATATAGTTTATGCTACCATGGCGCATCTGCACCCATCTGCACAAATCCAGCATTATGCAGTAAAATTGTCAAAATAAGATTAGCTTTTCACTGTGTAATTTTCCTAAAATTCTTTCCTTGCATTCCATTTCAAGTGACAGTTTAAATATGTTTTGCTAAGACTTCTTTGAATGCTATATGCTGTGCCCCTTCAGGGCGTAGGCCATCCTAACTTTTCCATATCTCCCTGTCCTTTGCAACCTTTAACAACTCTTCTTTTGTTATTCTGCTCAAACCCCGCTCGGCCATCTGCTCAAGTCCACCAAGTATCTCACGCGTTCCTTTTCTCTTGTCTCTCATTCCGTCTATCTGTCTCGTTAGCATCCGATTCTCCCAGCCGTCCTTACTCACTACATTTTTCTAGAAACTTCTTTTGCTGTATTTTCCTGATGTTAGGTAGACGTTTCCTATTCGTGTCCATCTTCTCCAAAATCTCGACATCCTCTCATATATACTGTCACTGGTATCCCCAGTATCCTTCTGTAGAAGCACATTTCAGTTGCTTCATGTCTTACCTTCATTTTTGATGAGATTGACCATTATTTGCTGCCATATTGAATGACTTACAATAACATAACAGTCCAGCACTCTCTTCTTTAATTCCAGCGAAATCTTCCTATCTTTCAATACTCAATTCAGCTTCTGGAATGCATCCTTGATAAGGCCGCATATAATAAAATGGAACAGGACTTTTGCAAAGAAAATGCTTTTCTGACTGTAGAACGTGATGAGGTTTTCCTTTTAAATCCCATATCAATTCAGATATCGTCGTAAAGCATGCCTCTGTAGTTAATTAAGAGAAATAACGCAATGTCCCTCAGGATCATGTTAGGTCCGCATCTATATTTGGTGACCTACTAGAAATTGTTACAGCTTGGCTAAATTTGCAATCATTCGCTTTAATCATGGTGCATTGCACCTTCGGCGTACAATTTATTTCGGTAATATCCTTCCAAGAAAATTAACGCCATCTCAAGGAGATCTTTCAACATAGATATAAAAATTCTTGTGAGGATGGAATTAGGAAGTTAAATAAAGGATGGCAAAAGATAATGAAACCAATCGGAAATTAATGCGGAAAAGGAAAAGTAAATTTTGGCTCAATAATCCAAAGCAAACATTTTGCAATTTTTTCAGATGATGACTCTCCACACCCTTATTTTCCCAGAAGATCTTTTTTTAATCATTTAACCGCAATCAAGTTCGTACTGTCACTATGGTAAAATGGGCAACTGAGAAACCTTATTAAGTAGAAATGTCAATAAAAAAAAAGGAATTAAAAAAAAGCAAAAGATAAGGATTGACGTGACGTTTAAATCTTTCAATGTTGTAGCTGAATATAAAACAAAAAACTGGAAGAGATTTCTACAGTTCGAGAGAAGAAAATATCAGAAAAAAACTTACGGTTACATTTACCAATTTCACCTTGAAAACTAGAACTTCCAATCTATTAGTACGGAGAGTTCATCAGAACAATTGTCATGGAACTAATTTATAGAAGTGACACGGGGAATCTATGTTACGACGAGAAAGTGATGAAAGCGGAGATGACAGTTATCGCAAATTCTTTAAATTTTTCCAGAAATCTCTGGATACATAAAGAAGCACCAATCAAGATGAATGACAACGATCTTCAATAAATGGAATAATGGTAGACTCATAAATATGTAAGATCGATTCTGTCTAAAAAAAAAATGTCTGTCAGAAAACAGTGTAGCAATTTTCCTAGACTGCGTCACGACGATTGCCTACAGGAAAGATAGTGGTTCGGTTTGCCGTAGCCTTTACAAATGTTGGGAATTCACCGGTGTTCTCGTAGACTGGCGGCCTACCAAAGAAAGGTAGAAAGCATATTTTGCTTTGTTACTTACCCCTTAGGCTTTTACAAGCACGCCATTCGAAGTGAACCAAGGCGGTCACACTTAAAATTAAAACTCATGTTGAAGATTCATTTTCCCCGCGCTTTTAAGATACAAATCATCCCTTTGAAGACATTTTCCACATTATTACATTCGATTGATTTTTTACGATTTATCAACTTTTTAAGTGTTATTTAACGTCAGAAAACATTTTGGGATTGCAAGGAGTTTTTGTAGATAATAATGGTCTACTGAAAGAAGCCCTACTAATACACCCATAGCTTGGGGAGAATAGGTAGTTTCATAACTTTATTAAGAATGCTTCTGGGTTAGATGAATATACCGAAAACAACTGAAATTGGAATATTTCAATTTCTAATTACGAATCATTATCTCACTAGCACATCCAAGCACCTGGTATTCTCAAGCTGTCATCCATTGAAATACTGACCAGGATCGATGTTGCTTAACTTTTGTTATCGTACTAGAACTGATGTTTTGCCGTGCTATGTCCGTAAATTTAATATTTCTTTCAAAATGTTATTGGACTTATAAAAGTTGCTTGGTAAGAAGAATTGTAATCTCAAACATGATGATTAGGTGAAATAAAAATAATCAAAAATATATATATATATATATATATATATATATATATATATATATATATATATATATATATATATATATATATATATATATATATATATATATATATATATATATATATATATATATATATATATATATATATATATATATATATATATATATATAACACACACACACACACACACACGTCGGTGGATTAGGGAGTAGCGACTCCGACTGACACCAAATCGTTTGAGTTTCGATCCCGACCAGAAGCAAGTCGATGCGTCTAGCCACAGTAATGAGCGAAACAGGCTTGCATGTGGATGACTAATATGTATATGTATATACGGAAATTTACAAATTTGTTATAAACCGACATATTTATTTAAATTCACTTGTTTTTGAACATTGTTATGAGAGCAAGAAGGTCCGAATCTTACCGGAAGATACATATTTTCCGAACAAGATTTTTCGAACACCTAAGCCAGTGAATATTTAAATTGTATTGTTCAAGTTTTGAAAAAAAAATCACAGACTATCCTCTCAAATACGAGAATTCGTTAAAAATTAATGTACAAAACAAATAAATTTAATATATCTATAGTTATCCGCAGACAATTATGTTTCGCTGTATCACAGCTCATCAGTACGTTTAGATATCCGATTGCTTTTAACCAGGATTGAAACCCAACCCAATTAGCATCAATTGGCGATTCTACCTCTGAGCTATGGGCCCTCCGTACCACTATTTCACATTGTCAAATTCAATCCAGAAGTGATTTCTGTTAAAATAAATTTATTCTCAGTTTGCAGACGATCGACCTCGGATATTGCGATAAAAATATAATCGTATATCGAGAACTTATCGTTAACATAGCCGATCATTTTTATTTCTCTAAAAATAGCAACAACAAAGAAAATGAAAAAAAAACAAACAAACCATGTGACTAATTAGACCCTGAAAAGTATTGGTCCTTAGAGTTTAGATGCTAAAATGTTAAACAAAGAAAATACAGCAAAAACCTTTATTTCATTTTCCTCTATGACTTCTATTGTTACCAATAAATATTTAATATTAGAACTAAGAAATTATTGGCATTTGTGCTGTACGAAATGTGTTCCCTTTCTAGGCTTTTTTAGAGTAGGGCGCCTAGACACACATCTGAACTAAAAACAAAGCGGATGTTAAAAAGCGGATGACACTTCTTGTAAAGAAAACAGCCGCAATGTACAATTGAGTTGACTGGGCTCCATAGCTATTTGATGTAGCCAGAATGGTGATGCCGCTGCATTGCTAGATAAAGGAAAATCCTTAGATTGTACCCAACGGAAGGAGATTTTCATACATATATATCCTGACACCAAATCGGCCGAGTTTCGATCCCGGCTAAAAGCAAGTGGATATATCTAGCCACACTGATGAGTTGTGATACAGCGAAACAGGCTTGTAAGTGGATGACTAATATATCATGTTCTCTAAGATTGAGCTCTCTAGAAAAGAAAATTTTAAAAACAGTTTCTACTTATGCGATGTATGCATTCCTCTTCAGAAATAGAGTTCATTCGGTGACTAGTCTGTGTGTATACACTGATTATATACAACACATTAATATTTCCTTTCTCTGCTTCCATACGCTGATGACTTAGGGGGTAGCGACTCCGACTGACAGCAAATCGGTCGAGTTTCGATCCAGGCCACAAGCAAAGCAGACTTGTATGTGAATGAATAATATATATATATATATATATATATATTATTTTAAATAATATATTATTTTTAATAATATATATAATTATTAAAAAAGGGGAATAAACACGTAGATTAAAACCCACTGTTCAAGCGTTTGCTTTTATAAAGATTGCACGATATAGAGTACAGCTTAATGTATAACTCTTTTGCAATGAATCGGGTTCTTTCGGCGACTGGTGTGTGTATACACCGTTTATATATAACACGCTAAAGTTTCCTTTCTCTGAGATCATACGTCTATGGTTTAGGTGTTAGCGACTCCTACTGACACCAAAATCGGTCAAGTTTCGATCCCGGCAAGAAGCAAGTGAATGTCTAGCCACACTGATGATCTGTGATTCAGCAAAATAGGCTTGTATGTGGATGACGAATATTTAGCGTATATATGCATAGCCTATATATATATGTCTATATATATAGGATTAATGCAAAGAAAACTGATATTATATATATATATATAAATATATATATATATATTTTTTTTTTTTTCCCAAATTTTTAGCTTAAATTCCTTTAAGTTTCTTCTGCGTATTTTTTGTGAGGTCATCTACGGAAATTTGGCGCCCTGGGTCATCTACGGAAATTTGGCGTCCTGGGTCTTCCAATGTTTTGCCATTCTTGGCAGTACTTCTATTATAACAGTGTGAGATATCGACTAACAAAATCGATAGAAAGAAAATGAAAACGAATTTCAAAGAAATCGTCTAAATTAGAATAAATAAATATAAAATTTCCAGGATCCCCTTTTTTGCGCGCATGCGTAGTCACACCAGCATCTTATATTTAATCCGATTAATTCTTAAAGGTCGAAACACGTCACAAGATAACTTCTACTTATTTATGCATTTGTCCTAATATTTCTCTGCATATATATATATATATATATATATATATATATATATGTGTGTGTGTGTGTGTGTGTGTGTGTGTGTGTGTGTGTGTCTGTGTGTAGAATTATAGGCTGATTGTTTACTTGTCTTCTCACACCGATGGAATCTTGTCGTGTACATGCATGTAGGCATATCAGTGTGCATCTCTTAACATTCTGTTATCGCTATCTCTTTGATTCCTTCTACTAAATGTTTATTTATTTACTATGAGTGTAGAGGACACTGCTTATTCGCCTTTCAAAATCAAACATGAAATAGCCGAAATTGAGTATTAACTGTGGGGACAATCATTCTTCAACGCAGGCCCACCAACATCGCCAGCCAGGCACGCAGGTCACACCAAAGTCTGAATACCTCTAATCTGACTGCGGAAAAAATATCTTCCATACCGTAACGACCACACCTCTCCCCCGGCAAGTTTACTGCGCATCCATGAAGCTAATGGCCGATCTCAAGCAATCTGGAGCTTCATAACAATGACATTCTCTGAGGTTTATTTTTTTATTGACTTTTTTTATCGGTGTTCTGACATTCTCTGGCTTCATGTTGGACACAAACAAGTATATTTATACAAGTTCATTACTTAGTGCGTTCAAGCCTAGCGGGGCTTCTGCATCGTTTTTTCATGGGTTCACGTTTAAGACCAATTCTAATTTGACACAATGCCGTCACGTCACTGAGGGAAAATATCAAGTGATTTAACACGGTTACGAATTTGCAGAAATATTTCATGAGTACAAAACAAAACTTTACACAAAATGTCATATGACATATATGCGGATAGATAGATAGATAGATAGATAGATAGATAGATAGATAGATAGATAGATTTCAAGATGATATTAGTATGATATAGTTAGATATGAAAAGTGGTATTATACGTTGATAATATGACAGATAAAATGATAGATAGAAGCCATATAGATATATAGATTGATGAATATAGAGATAGATAGATAGACAGATAGATAGACAGATAGATAGATAGATAGATAGATAGATAGATAGAACACACACACACACACACACACATATATATATATATATAATGATGAATATACAGAGATAGAACACATAGAGACAGACAGATAGACAGACAGATAGATAGATAGATAGAACACACACACACACACACACATATATATATATATTGATGAATATACAGAGATAGAACACATAGAGACAGACAGATATATATATATATATATATATATATATAGATAGATAGATAGAACACACACACACATGTATATATATATATATTGATGAATATACAGAGATAGAACACATAGAGATATATAGACTGATAAAGATAGATAGATAGATACGAATTGGCTGAGATAGATAGATAGATAGATAGATAGATAGATAGATAGATAGATAGATAGATAGATAGATAGATAAAATTCGCGGTAAAAAGCCTAAGCGCCTCTCAAGGTAGGCGGTTACAGATAAGAGTAACAGTTTATGTCAAGATAAGTCTAGAAGATAACCATCAACCATAGAGATGAACAGGTTAATATTGTAATTGCCGGAAAAGCATTCTATTGGGAACCGGTTTTACAAAGTATCAGTTGCTGTAAACAAGCGGTTGGAGGAGAAATTACATCTCACCAATGGAATAAGAAAAGAATGTAGGTGATTTGTTGCAATGGGCATGGCGTTTTTGGAATTAAACGTTTTGTCTGTAGGAAAGGTTAAAAAACGGATAGATATAAAACGAGATACAGAGAGATATGAATCGAGTGAGAATTAACGCGCGCACACACACACACACACACACACACACACACACACACACACACACACACACACACACATATATATATATATATATATATACATATATATATATATATATATATATACAAATACAGATTTGTCTGCGGATGACTATTTACGCTCTCACACCCTGATTGAGCACTTTGGAAGAATGGTAGACTTTGAAAAACAGCAGCTACTCTGGAATCTACGCATCGTTCATTCAGCAATGAATTAGAACACTCTCAGCTATTGGACGTGTATAATGATAATATATGCGCTAAAAAGTCTGCCTCCGTCTACCCAGCGTCCGTAGCTCAGAGGTAGGCTCACCGACTGACGCCAATTCGGTCGGGTTTCAATCCTGGGTAAAAAAACAATCGGCTGTCTAACCGTACTGATGAGCTATGATAAGGCGAAACAGAGCTGTCTGCGGATGACTATATATATATATAATATTTAACGCTACTTTGCATTGTGCACTCTTTATAAAAATGAATGATTGAACAAAATGTTTTAATATACTGTGCTTTTCAATTTCTTATATACTAGCAGTATAGCCCGGCGTTGCTCGGGTGTAATGAAAGCTTTAAAACTAATCCATGGTCTTGGAGCACAGACTCTTTGGACGTTGGCACGAAAGACTAAAAAGCAATAGTTTTTACCCAGTTAAAGCGAAGCCGTAGACTGAAAAAAAAAAATAAATGAATGTAAGTCAAAGTTTGATTTCCTGGTATCGATATCAAATAAGTTTTTTTCGTCGTAAACTGAATTTTGAAGGCTAAATAAGTCCTCTGAGTAAATGGAATCATGGCTGAGACTAAGAATTACAATTATACCTACTTAGAACGAAACTCGAAGTAAAAATTAAATAAAAGGGTTGGAAAAATACAGATATAGAGGCTGATAAACAGACACACACACAAACATCTTGCCTTTAATATATATATACATATAATATCGATTTTCTGCACTATTTTAAGAACAGCAACCTTGAAACTTCTGAAGATCGTTTCTTATGTCTTTGTCTATGAGTGTATCAAATTTTATTAAAATCGGACCACTCCTTCTATAACCCGATATTTTCGATTTTCGATTTTCGATATTTATCGGCGGTACCTCGACACAAAACCAAGCTAAGAACACTCGCAGACGCTTATAGTAGAACAGTGTAAATTTTCAAGAAAATCGGTTCAGCCGTTTTGGAGTCTGTAGGTAACGGATACACACACACACACACACACACACACACACACACACACACACACACACACAGTTCCATTTATAAATAAGTTTATATATATATATATATATATATATATAGAGAGAGAGAGAGAGATGAATCGAATAAGATATATATGCAGATAGACTAATGCATCGATATAAATCTAGTAAGATTTATGCACACACACATATATATATATATATATATAGATGGATAGATAGATAGAGAGATAGATAGGTAGAGTATGTCTTATTTATAAACTGTTTGTGGTTTACATGAAGCAGAAACATTTCTGTTTTAGATTGTGAAAAATTTCTTCCTTAAGTCAAAATTATATTGATATTTTTTATGATAAGAATGAGTTCTCTTGCAACAATGTCTACTATTTAACTCATGACTGGGGTACGTGTTGATTAACATCTCTCTCGATGGCATTTGCGCGTAAGTTACTGTCTCTGCGTGTGTCTGTGTGCATTAACTACGATAATAACTGCTGTCCGAATACAAATACCACACTGCACTATGCCTTGGTAAATAGCATATTTTTAAAAGTCATGAGGATAACCAGTTTCCTACAAGTTACAGTCTCCATTCCCAAATTTCATTTTCTGTCTTGATGGCTATTTATTAAGTGTCTTAAATAAATGCGTGGATATTTGTGAATTACCCCGGCATCTGACAAGATGTCTTCCAAACTATCAATATGAGAAATAAGAGTTAGCTCATCATTAAGCTATCACTAACACCAAGCAATTTATGTGAAACAAGTCATTGTTGAAACATTTTTTCTGCATTGAAATAATTATAGGAAAATGGTTTAAT
Organism: Ascarosepion bandense; assembly: GCA_037127315.1. Lineage (NCBI taxonomy): Eukaryota > Metazoa > Mollusca > Cephalopoda > Sepiida > Sepiidae > Ascarosepion > Ascarosepion bandense. The sequence goes on along the minus strand of JBBBDQ010000583.1, from coordinate 22,427 downwards.
CTAATTCATCACATCCCGCTCACGGTCCATTCTGCTACCGTCATCGTGTCATGCCAACACTTTTAGTAAAAAAAGGAAATTATGACAAGTGAACACTGAATAGTGAACGCTGAGAAGGGAATGATGACAAGTAAACACAGGACAAGTGAACAAAGACAAATGAACGCTGAAAATTAAACGATGACAAGTGAACAAGTTCGAGTGAACAATGACAAATTAACAATAGCAAGTGAACGATGATAAGTGGACGATAACAAGTGAACAATTACCAATGAACAGTGACAAATGAACATTGAGAAGTGAAACATGAGAAGTAAACGATGGCAGTGAACGATGACGAGTGAACAATGACAAGCAAACAGTGACAAGTGAACACTGAGAAGTGATCAAATGACAAATGAACACTGACAGGCGAACGATGTCAAGTAAACAAGTGAACACTGGGAGGTAAACAATGACAAATAAATATTGACAAGTGAACGATGACAAGTAAACACTGACCAGGGAACGAGGACAGTAAACGATGACAAATAAACAATGACAATGAACGATTACAAGTGAACATGACAAGTTAACAATGACAAATTAAAATTTGAACAAGTAAAAGGTGAGAATTGAACGATAACAGGTGAACAGTGATAAATGTACATTGACGAATGAACACTGACAATTGAATAATGACAAGTGAACACTGACCAGGAAACGAGGACAGTGAACACTGGCAAATAAACAATGACAATGAACGATGACAAGTGAAGGATTACAAGTGAATAGTGACAAGTGAACAATGACAAGAGAAAAAAAACACGTAGAGTGAAACTCGGGTTTTTGATTTTATTCAAATAGAAATGAAGTGACAAATGCAAGATTTTATTGTTTTTTTTTGTGTGGCTTATTAATATATTTCATCGCCACAAAAATTTATATATCAGTACTAAGAGCTCAATTCTAGTAACCCTCACAGAAAAAAATGATGAAAGCTCGCATTTAATTCTGAGAAATAGGAGCATTGTCAAATTATTACTTTATTGTGAACTATATTATATTCCTTAGTCTATGAAGATAGAAAATATGCAGTAAAATGTCATGGAAAAAGCGGTTTCGGTTTTTGTTTGATCACCAAATTTATGTAGCGTTGACTCTCGTCAGCACATAAAAAAGATTCCTTTTAAAAGATCAGCTAGTTTAAGTAATGTAGTAAGTAAATATGAACTAAATGAATCCTCTCATTTGGCAAATGAGAAGGTCGTCAAAGTGGGTAGTGTGTTCATAATCTTGGAATTATCTCGAATTTTGGTTCTTATCTTGGTTGATATAGGTTTTATAATAGGCACAACGTTTCGACCAAGTACCCTCTGGTCATTATCAGGTATCCATATATATAACACCTATAACAACCATGATGAGAACAAAAGTTCGAAATCATTCCAAGATTTTAGAAAATTACTCATCTCAGAAATAAATACAAAGTATGACAAGTGGCACGAACCCACTAAGATAATCCAGTTGTTAAAATTGGTCTGACACTGAATATAAACAAAAGGCTCCAAAAACACACCACTAATATCATTCGGGACGGTAGTGGATATAGTAGTTTGTTATACATGTGCTAGTGTCATCTAGTGGCCATGAGTTCGGTTTTTGGTCTTGGTAGTAAATTTGGGGTTTGATCTTTGTAGAATACCAAATTCCAATATGAAAGAAAAATTATTGATTTCACAGAATAGTTCGCAATAATCAACGAGATATTCCACATTAGACAATCTATGGACACCTGATGATGACCAGAGGCTACTTGTTCGAAGCGTTGTGTTTATTACAACACATATATCAACCAAGTTAAGAACAAAAGTTCGAAATAATTCCAAGATTATTGAAATAAAAAAATATTTGTATTTATTTCTGAGATGAAATAAATACAAATTATTTTTTATAGTTGATAGGAAAGCAGCAAGCAGAAAGTGAGAGATATTCAAATGACGACACATTTGCATATAATTTATGGTTAGCGATTTCAGCAGTAAAATTATTAGATATCGCTGCAGATCCAGTATTTTGCTTAAATTCGAGAATCTATGTCAGGAATCAGGAATAGGGAAGCTCACCCCAAAAATTTACCGTGAAAATATTTTTGTAGAAAATGCATAGGAGAGCTACAACACAGCGTTGGAAAAAATGACTAAAACCGAGATACCAGGTAGAACCGATAATATTGACAACACTTCTCTGAGTTTTGTCAAGAACATATATATATATAGCAGAATTACCTGATCGCACCTGTCATTACTATTCAATGCAAATTCATTTTGATAGCAAAGCCTCGTCACACTTATTCACGCAAAAATAAATCTGGTTCTTCTTTTTCTATGTGCCCTGTCCTTTCACGACGTAGTCGATCATGGCTTTCCACGTCTCCCTATTCCTGGTGGATCTTAGCACGCCTTCTCCACGCAACCCTCGTTCTGTCATCCACCTGCTCAGGCCCTTCAAATACGTTATCCGCTGCCTTCCTATGTCTCTTTTTCCTTCTACCTGGCCTGTCAGTATTAGATTCTCCAAGCCCTCTTTCCTCATTGCATATCCCAGGAACTTCAGTTGTCTCTTCTTGATGCTCACTATTAATTTTTATTTTCGTTGCTATTCTTTTCAAAACCTCATTGCTCACATGCTCGGTCCATAATATCCGCAACAAGTTTTTTCCTCATCTTCTAGTAAAATTTTCCTGTGTCTTAGTACTTTATTCAGTTTCTGAAATGCGTCCTTCGCCATGCCAATTCACCTTCAGATCTCTGTGTCGCACTTTCCATCTCCTGTTAGAACACGTCCTGGGTATTTAAATTTTTGTACTTGCTTGATTCTAGTATCCCCCACCTGTATTTGGCATTTTGGGTTGTTCTTTTTGCTGATGACCATGGTAAAATATTCTTTTTATCAGAACAAGTTGGAATCAGAAATCCTTATAAACTATGTCTCTGAATTAAAACGGCGATTTCATCGCCCTTCAGCCAATAGAATTAATCTATAAAGTAAAGATCGAGGGGCAGAAATCGACGTTATTTCCATGGTGATTATGACGTTAGGTATAATTATAACAGTCAACTGAAATAGTGTTAACATTTAGATTATTTATGTCATCAGTCCTCACGGCATTTGGTATAATGAGTAAATGTGCTTGTTGACCCAATATTCATTGACGCCCTGCTAGAGGTTATATGGCTGTGCGCTGGAACTAATTGAATTTGAATGGTGGGGAATAAGAGTAATAAACGAATGAGAAGGAGTTAGATTGAAGTGAGAAGAGAGAGAGAGAGAGAGAGAGGTAATCAATTAGAAAAAAAAAGGAATTACATCAGAGGTAGAAAGAAATGATAAGAGGATTAATGGCAGTGACGTATAATGAATTTCAAAGAAAAATAAATTAAGAAAATAATGAAGGAAAGACATGTTGAAGAAAATGAAAAGAATGAAAAAATATTTAAAAATTGAAAAATGTGAAAAATAAAAAGAATGAGAAATGATTAAGAGTGAAAAAGTGAAAACAGTGTAAAATGAAATACGTGACGAATAAGAAAAGAAAAAATTAGAAAAATAAAAAATCAAATGTAAAAAAAAATGAAAAAAATGCGAAGAATAAAAAATTCGAATGTAAAGAAGAATGAAAAAATGATAAGAATGAAAAATCAAATGTTAAAAAGAATGAAAATTTGAGAAGAACGAAAAATCAAATCTAAAAAAAAATAAAGAAATGAGAAAAATGAAAACTTCTATGTAAAAAGAATGAATCAGGAAGAATGAAAAAATCAAATGTAAAAAAGAATGAAAAAATGAGAAAAATAAAAAAAAACAGATGAAAGGAATAAAAAGATGAGAAGAATTAAAAAATCAAATATAAAAAAATGAAAAATAAAAAGAATAAAAAAAATGAAAATTTGAAAAAAGAAGTAAATAGACAAAGAAGAACATGAAAAGAATGGAGGAAAGAGAAGGAGTGAAAGTTGAAGAAGAAGGGTCTCGAGGGTAAAAGAAATTATATCAAGGTTAATAGCCGGGAACAGAGAATGAATTTAAAGGAGAAAGAAATAAAGTAAATGTGTAAGGAAAGAGAGAAGGAATAAAAGTGAACAAGCAACTTGTAGATCATGAATGGATTTTGAGAATTTGAATGAGTTTGGAACATAAAATATATAGAATAAATCGAAAGAAAGATGAGAGAAAAACAAGAAAGATAGAAATGTTGAATGACTAACATTTGAGAAGGGGAAAAGAAACGATTTAAAAAAAATGAGAATGAGGCTTAAATGGCATCCAGAAAGATGGGATAAAAAAGATAACAAATGAAAGTGATTCGTGATATGAAATGGATGCCAAACAAAGTCGATAACCTTCTTCTGCTTTTCATGTGGCCTGTCCCCCAGAACTTAGGCGATCATGACCTTTCACTTGCCTCTTTCTCTTGTCGCTCTTAATATTTTCCTCTTGGTATCTTTTGCAACACACCTCTGCTATCCATTTGCTCAAGCCCATCAAATATGTCTCGCATTGCTTTCCGCTGTCTCTCATTCTGTAAATCCTCTTAGTATTAGATTCTCCAGGCCCTCTTTCCTCATTACGTGTCTCAGAAACACCAGTTGTCAATGTCAATACTAGAAGAACTAATCTTACGAATACCGGTGTTTCGACGTGATTTGGCCGTAAATCATAGATTTTAACATCATTCCATTTTATCGCTCTTTTCTTTCGTTTTTAATAGTGCTTTCTGTCGGTGCTTCATTCGCCTTTACTGATTTTCTTATTTTTATATTTCTCCTTCAGTAATTTTTCGTCTTTTTCCTCCTCAATTCCTCACATTGTCCGTTTTATTTTTGTGCCATCCACTAGCTGAAGCCCATAAGTCTAGAATATAAATCTATAGAAACTAGCATGGACACAAAATGAAGGATCACTTTATATAATGATTATAATTTAGATTTGATCCCCAACTTTATATCCAGATTATATTTTCTTATAAACAGTTGGCACATATCTTCTTCTATGAGCCCTGTCCTTTCCTGATGGCTCTTAGCACGTTTTCTCATGTTACACCACCCAAACCCCGCTCTACCATCTACTAGCTAAAGCTCATAAACTAGTTTAAAAATGTATAGAGACTAGCATGGTCACAAAATGAGGAATCAGTTTATATATTGATTATAATATAGATTTGAACTCCAATTTTATATCCACATGATAATTTAGAAACCGTTGACATATATATTCTTTTCTTCTCTGTGTCCTGTCCTTTCAGCACGCAGGCGATCGATTTCCACGTCTCCCTATCCCTGGTGGCTCTTAGCACGCCTTCTCCTGTTACACCACGCAGCCATCGTTCCATCATCCACCTGATTAGGTCCTTCAAATATGTCATCCGCTGCTTTCCCCTGTCTCTTTTACCCTCTATTTGGCCTGTTAGTATCAGGTCCTCCAAACCCTCTTTCCTCATTGCATGTCCCAGGAACTTCAGTTGTCCCTTCCTGATGCTCAGTATTAATTTCCTTTTCGTTTCCATAATTTCCAAAACCTCATCATTGCTCACATGCTCGATCTATGATATTCGCAGCATCTTTCTGTAGAACCACATTTCAGTTGCTTCAAGTTTTTTCTTCATCTTTGATTATATTTTAAATGAAGGAAAAACTCAAGAATATACAAGGAAAACAGAAAAAAAAGAACAAACGAATGAAGCACTAAAAAAAAAAACGCTATCGAAAACGAAAGAAGGAAATTAGAGCGATTAAATGGAATCATAAATTAAAATCTATGATCAACGACCTTAAAAATGTCGATGTTAAAAATGTCGAATCCGATCAGTACCAGTACCAAGTCAGCTTGGGAATATCAGTTGATCTACGTCTGGAAAATTCGGGTGGTGTAATTCGGGTGGTGTAATTCGGGTGGTGTAATATATAATGCCTTGTGATTCTTAATCTGAGAGCTGAGTTCGAATTCCAGGTGGACTTGTTATACACAATTATTTACGGTCACTACTCTCCATAAGCCACGGGGGTATTGGTCAGTCTTGTACACTAAACGATTATTATGACAAAGAACAAAATAAATTGCGTACTACATTAAATAATTTAAATAGAGATTGATATACAGCCGAATAAAAACTACCAACTAGATATCTTGATTATAAAATAAATAGAGATGAGGGATCAGACGTAAAAGTAAATGACAGCCAAAAGTAAAAAAAAAAAATGATAGTGAAGCAAAGAGGGAACAAAAAAAAACAAAGAAAGAATAAAGACATAAAGAATTGAAAAACGAAGATGGCGAACGAGACCCGAAGAAACTGGAATAGAAAAATAAGATTTGAGAGAAAGAAGGAAACAATGAAGGTAATATGGCGTATAGAAAATCAAAAACGAAAAGTAAGAGTGCATAATGCTTATATTGATGCAGGACGAATATTTAAATGGAGGTAACAAAAAGCAGAAATGAATGAAGAGAAAATTGAAAAGCAGGAATAAACAAAAGAGAAAACCAATCACGCTTATTGATCAGTTCGAAGAAAGGCAAAGATTAGAGACAAGAAAGTCAGAAAAGTGCGATTGAAACGTCTGATCCGGACAAAGAGAAACACAAGAACTTGGACGATGAAGAAAAAGATCGAGCTGAGATAGGAAAAAAAAAAGGATCTGAGTTGGAAAGAAAGAAAGTAAGATGCGAAAAAGATAGGCGAGAAAGTGGAACGAACAAGAATCGATCACGTGCATTGATCAAGTTGAGAACAGTAAATTTTTCAGGCCTGGCTGAACCAGTAAAGCTATGTTATCGATGAAGATTTAAGTTGTTTGGTATCTTTAACGGCGGAGAAGTCAGTCGTACGGAACTACGCGCCTGACCAGAATGGATGACGCTTTGACACTAAATAACATATCCTTACTTCATCGACATATGCGGCTGTCAGTGATGGGTGGGGGATAGAAGTCGGTGTTTGGGAAAGATGGAAGCAGAACACACATCGGAAGAGAAGACGCTAACAGAGTTCGATAATAATCGAGGAACAGTCAAGATAGGAGAACAAAACTTCCAAATGAAAATCTATGAAGTAACTGGCTGAATCAATAGACTGATGTGTATTAAATGTATGAAGAAAATCCAGATATCATTGTACAGGAAGGCAGTGAAGAATTACATAGTCTAACAAATGTTATCGAAGTAAAGTGAAAGGTCTTGGAGGCGATTCCAACAGAATCTAAAGATCACTGACTCGCTTGAAACTTAGTCAATTACGACAGCTCTTCCGGTTAGACTGAGGAATTCCAGGTTTGCATGCTAGGCTTTTTCGTGGCATTTTTATTAAAGAATCCAACCGTTTTCAAGCGCCTTCCAAATAGCAAAAGCAGATATATCCATCCTTTGGCAAAATAAATTATGTATATCTAAACAATTATACGTTAGATATTGCAGCATATATTTAAAATGTTGTGGAGTAATTTTTTTCTCCCCGAAGGTTATAATCGTGCTATGTCAGTTGCTAATCGACTTAACGTAGCCAAAATTTTAGGAACTTTCACTGAAAGCTGACTCCTTAGTATTCGACTAACTGCCGACTAATGTCAACAGCCTAGTAGTTCTACTGAACTCCAATTGAAGTCTAAAGAACTCCCATGAACTTCCCAAGTACCTCTAAGAACTTCTCCTGTTAACTTCCTGTTAACTATTATTAATATAGAGAGTCCATTATCTGAGGAATACGTGTGTTTCCCCATAACAAAAAAATGAGACCTTCAAAAAGGTAACTGCAAATGGAAAAGAACGCTGATGTTGCGTGATCATATTGTATTTTTTCTTTTTTTATCATTTCACCCCGAGCAAGGCAGAAATGCCACTGATGAGCTGGGGGAGGGGGCTACATAACTGTAAAAAGATTAATTAGAAAAGAGTGAGGAGTACAAACTAGTTAGAAAGGAGCAATAGAAAGCTGAGAAAGCAGGTTCGATGACAAATCCATAGGTAGAGAGAAAGGGAAGGATATACGGGGGTGGGGAGAGAGCTAGAGTCTAGTGGTTAATAGATGAGTATTGACATTGCATTTAAATTTCTGGAGGTTGTAGCCGTCAGGAAAGCAAGAATATGGGAGCGAGTTCCACAGGCAGGAAGTGCGAGAGAAGAAGGCTGCAGGACTAGAATTGTCGTCTGCATTTGGCTAACCTGATTGTGAATGGGTGGGACCCAGTTGCCAGTCTGGTTTACGAGTAAACACCTGTTGGGGAGGCACCAGTAACTTAAGTTCGTCCGAGCAGAAGCCATGAAAGTATTTATAGAATAGACAAAGGGAGGCCACATTTCGACGGTGGGGAAGTGGCTGCAGTCGAGCCGCCAAATCAGTACCTATCAAATTACAGACTCTCCTTTGGAGCCTGTCGAGAACACTGAGGAGAACGGCAGGGGCGCCTGACCATAAATGGCAGCAGTACTCCATGCACGGACGGATGGTTGACTTGTATATATGCAGGATGGATTCAGGCGGAAAAAACATCCTGGATCGGATCGCTGTTGAGAAAAAAAGATAATAAAAATATTATAGTTTTTGCTATAATATGGAATCACTGATGAGAAATCAGGGAACCAAGCTGGAATCCCAGTCGATTTTGCACCAGTCACTTATGTGCAAATAGCCTTGGATAAGCTATAAAATTATACCTTTGCCTTTCATAACAAAACACAGAGAATCTATTCCTTCTCGTCCCTCTCCTCGTAAATGGCAGGACAGACACTCTGAAATGTACATAAGGGAGCTTCCGGTGCGAATGCCAAGCAGTACAGCAAGCCGAAACCAAATTTCTAGCGGAGGGAATTGCGCCATAATGTTCTTTTTCTCACAGACGGTACCCGACAAAATCAAAAACAAACCACGCGCATGCGTCAAATTAAAACCACAATATGAGGGAAATTACCCATCAAGCCTTCTCTTTATATAAATATATTTATACATCTTAGTGTTTATATATATATAAACACATCCTGATTTCAAATCTAAGATATATATATATATATATATATATATATATATATGTGTGTGTGTGTGTGTGTGTGTTTGTGTGTGTGTGTGTATGCGTAAATATTATAACAATTTTAAGTAATTATAACAAAAATATTTTACATTGCCGTTTCAGAAATGCTTTCATGTTTCAGTACTGTGAATTGTACTTCGCCTGAATGCATAGAAACCGAAACATGAACGCTTTTCTGCGAAAATAAAATGTTTTTATTATAATTACTTCTAGTAAAAATATTATCATAAAAAATATTATAACAAAATATTGTTCTATTTTGCATTGAACACTTTTAAAAACTATAAGCTACAAATTGTGGTGTTTTACTCCATTGATTCTTACTCTTATAATATATATATATATATATATAATATATATATATATATATATGCATACTATAGTCATCCGCAGACAGATCTGTTTCGCTGTATCACAACTCACCAGTACGCCTTAGACTCCGATCGCTTCCTACCCAAAGGTTGAAACCCGACCGCATCGGCGTCAGTTGGCGATTCTCTCCCTAGGCCACGAGCGCCCGGTAAAAGGAAGCAGGCTTTTTACCTCGTATAAACACGTCCAATAGCTAGCGTGCTCCAATTCATTATTAAATGAGCGATGCGTATATGCTGGAGTAACTACTGTTTACAAAGTCTCCCACTCTTCCAGAGTGCTCAATCAAGGTGTGAGAGCGAAGGGTGTCCATAAAGTCCGTGTGCACTTTTAAAATATTTTTTAGTTATATTTGTATTTGTGATAGAAATAAAGTTTAAGGTACCTAGTTTTAAGTATTGTTATAGTTATTGAATAATGCTTTACTACAAAATTTGCAACAAATGGATCGGAAGGGGTGGATTATTTTATTGTGGCATCCACGTTCGCCAGATTTGACTTCCATTAGATTTTTTATGGGGAACACGTGAAAACAATTGTGCATGCAACCAAACTTAGTTCATTAGAAGATTTAAAAGCTGAAATAACAAATGCGATTTCCGGCATTACTGTAAATCATATTACCCTTTGTATTGCTAATAATGGAGAACATGTGAAACTTAAATAAAATTTCAATAAAATCTTTAAAAATATAGATTTACTTCTTTCCAATTCTTTTTACAAATTTTGTTGCAAATACAAATAAAGGTCATGATTTTTTTAAAAGTGCACACGAAGTTTATGGGAACCCTATATATATATATATATATATATATATATATATATATATATATATATATATATTATTTTAAACACGTTGTATTAAACGATAGATTTTCTTTTGTATTTTCTAATGAGGCTTTTTATTTCCGAGTTATATTCATGCAAATATTGTCCATAGGTTCACCGAGAACTTTCGAAAGTCATCGTCCATCATCAGGGTCAAATTTACAGTTTTAAACATCAACAGTTGCCATGTAGCAGAAAACGTGTTACAACATTTTGAAGAACAAAACAAACGTTAAGAAAATTTTAAAAATTCAAGGGAAGTAATAATGTAAGCATGTCCAAGCGTGAAAATATATGATCATGTAGAGGCCTGAATTATCAGATAATATGAAATATATGAGTTGTTATAGATTTTAAAATAACGTAAAAACATACATTCAGGGAATTTAAGGTTCAAGGAAAGTAATTATGTGAGTTACATAATATTTCAAATATACACTCTAAACGCATTGTAAAGCGTCATAGTTCATATATATATATATATATATATATGTATATATACATATGTATGTATGTATGTATGTATGTATGTATTCTAAAATACCTATAAGAGAGCAAGTTTGCGCCTGAATTGTAATATCACCATAACAGATGGTGAATACAGATTTTATATCTGTCACTATAGAAAAGTTTGCCATTATAATTTAATTTTGAATTTCATGTTGACATTAAAAAACTGATTAGAAAATTATGTGGGATTCGTAAAAAGTAAGTTGACAGAAGGTCAATATTATTCAATTAAATACTCGTATATTGATACAATATATATATATATATATATATATATATATATATATATATGTATGTATGTATGTGTGTGTGTGTGTGTGTGTGTGTACACAAGACGTTAAAATTTCACATTTCTGATTCCATGTATGGCTTCGTGGGTAGCGACTCCGACTGACACCAAATCGGTCGAGTTTTGATCCCGGCTAGAAGCAAGTGGGCGTATCTAGCCACACTGATGAGCTTTGATACAGCGAAACAGGCTTGCATGTAGAGGACTAATATATATATATATATATATATATATATGTATGAATTAAACATATGGATTTAATTCCAACAAGATGAATAGAATAAGTAAAGAAAAGATAGGAAAATTATATATATGTATTGGTTGGTATGGATGGAATAAAACTCCGCATTTTAATAGTTTTCTTATATATATATATATATATATATATATATATATATATATATATATTAATCAATGTATATATACACATCCGTACATGCATCCATATATATATATATATATATATATATATATATATATATAGCTCTGTTATCGTTAACGTCAGTAATATATATATATATATATATATATATATATATATATATATATTCCATTTTTAAACGTGTTATTTCATGAGTGGTATCTTCAGGCAATTTTTGTAACTATTATTATTAATAATAATTTTTTCGTAAATTTATTATTAATTTTTAATAACTATTGTTACTAACAATCGCCTGAAACCAACTCGTGGTAGAAACCTGGATAGCAAAATAACTAGTTTAAAAATGGAAAATATACAAAAGTTCTACAATATAATTATATCGAACATTTTTTAATACAAATGTCTACTGGTCTAACATTATTATGACCAAAAACTAAGTATTAAACAATAGATATATATATATATATACATACTATCGTACGACTATTGCACGACTAGGCGTTTCATGCACTTCGCAATCATCAGGTGCTTATTGCTGAGTTTTTTCCGCATTGAAGTTCTTACTTTCGTGGTAATAGCGTAGTTATACTACAATGGTGATATTTTTTACTTTGTTATTTAATTTATACTGAAATTACATATTAAGACTAAACATCAAAATCTTAAATGCTGATTTTAAAGGGAGAATATTTTTAGGCCAGAATATATACGGATTATGCATACACTGCAATGGGGGTTGGTTGTTATTTTTAACTAGGAGAAAATAATAATAGTAAAAGAAATGCCTGTATAAAATATCTGTATTCATCCGATTCAACGTATTTGTTTATTTCTGTTTGCATGTGATCATAAGATCACGTCTTTTGTTTTATAAATTAGTGTTATTTTAGTGTTTAAAGAGAAATATTTTTTTTCCAAAATGTATAAAGGACATCTATTTCCTTTTCTGTTATAAGATTAGGTTTTCACGGTGATATACCAGGTAATAAATGATCTTTTAATTATTGTTTTTAATAACCAGGAATATTTTGGAAGCACGGTGCTATTACTCTATTGGATATTGCCTGGCGTTATTTACTGATGTTAGTAAAGAGATTTCCTGTGTTTCTGTGTGATGTTTTTTAATTGAATCACTCCGAGCAAGGCGGTAACGCCACTGATGTGCAGGGGGCTACATAAGAGTGAAAATATTAGATAGGAAGAGAGTAAAGAGAAAAACGAACCAGTCAGAAATGAGCAAGAGAAGGATGGGAATACAGGTGTGATGACAGTTGCAAAGGTGGAGAGAAATGAAAAGATATACAGTTAGAAAGAAATAGAGTCAAGTGGATAAGAGATGGGTATTGACATTGCATTTAAATTCTTGAAGGTTGTAGCCGTCAGGAAAGAAAGAATATGGAAGAGAGTTCCACAGGCGAGAAGTGAGAGAAAAGAAGCTGCAGGAGTAGAAGTGTCGTTTGCATTTGGTTGATCTAACTGTGAATGAGTGGGACCCAGTTGCCAGTCTGTTTGCACGAGTTGCAGGGACACCAGTGACTTAAATTCTTTGGAGCACAAGCCATGAAAATATTTATAGAACAGAGGGAAGCCACATCTCGTAGGTGAGAAAGTGGCTAAAGTCGATTAGCCAAGTCAGTACCTTTTGGAGCCTGTCAAGAACACTGAGATGAACAGCGGGTTGCGTGTGGAATCAAAATAGAATTCAATATCGCTATGCTAGTTCTGTACATTATCTTTTCTGTCATGCACTAGCCGTTTAGTGGGTAGGTCTTCTTTTTCTCCTTCTTCTTCATGTGCCGCCTCTCTTCAGGACGTAGGCGATCATGTGCTTCCACTTCGCTCTGTCTCTTGACGCTCTCAGTAATTTTTCTCTTGGTATCTCTTCTAAACTCCGTTCCGTCAACCATTTGCTCAAACCTAACAAGTACGTCTCGCGGTGTTTTTCCATCTCTCTTCTTCCATTTATCCAACGTGTGAGTACCAAAGTTCTCCAAGTCTTCCTTTCCTTATTACGTGTTCTAGGAACCTAATTTGTCTCTTCCTGATATTTAGTATCAATTTTCTTCTCGTTTGCATCCTATCCACCTGTACTCCATCCATGATACCTGAACCTCCTTCTGTAAAACCACATTTCTGCTGCTTCAAGCCTCACCTTCATCTTTGATGATATATATATATATATATATATATATATATATATATAATCATTTCACCCCGATCAAGGCATTCGACTGCCACTATTGCGCAGGGGTTTACATAGGGGAACGTGATGAGAAAGAGTGGTTAGTTATAGCAAATGTCGGGAGGAGGGTGGTAGACGGATGAGGAGATCGAGGATGGGGGTTGGGTAGATGGAAAGAGTGTTTGAGAGAATGGATGCCTGTTAGCGTGATAAGAGGTGTCTATTGACCTTACATTTAAATTCCTGGAGATTGTAGCTGTCGGGGAAGCAAGTATATGGAAGGGAGTTCCACAGGCGGGAAGTGCAAGAAAAGAAGTTGCTACAGTAGAAATTGCGGTTAAATTTTATCTGTTTCACTGTAAAAGTTTGGGACCTAGTTGATAATCTAATATTTCGTACAAATTCATATCTAGCGGGCACCAGTGATCTAAGTTCGTCAGAGCAGAAGCCGAGAAAATATTTATAGAAGAGGCACAAGGAAAGCCACATCACGTCGGTGAGAGAGTAACTGCAGCCTGGCTGCCAAGTCGGTATCGATCACATAAAGAAGAACAGATATCAGATAGCAATCCAGCACTCTTTTCTTTGTTTCTAATAAGGTGTTCCTGTTTCTCATTACTCTGGTTAGCTTCTGAAATGCATCTTTGGCCATGCCAATGCGTCTTTGGATCACCGTGATGCATTTTCCATTCTCTGTCAACACACATCCAAGGTATTTGAATTTTTTTTACTTGTTTTATTTCAGGCTTGTTTATAATCATATTTTTATTATATGTATTTATACCTGCGTTAAACACATCGATAAATATATATCATAAAATAATAATATATTATTAAACAAACACCTAAACATTTTTATCTACAAAATAAAAATATCTAAACTTATTTATAAATGGAACTTTGTCTGTGTGTGTGTATGTGTCTGTGTGTGTGTGTGTCCGTTACCTATAGACTCCGAAACGGTTGAACCGACTTTCTTGAATATTTACACATTGTACTATAAGCGTCTGCGAGTGTTCTTAGCTAGGTTTTTCTTCGAGGTACCACCGATAAATATCGAAAATCAATAATCGCAAATATCGGGTTATAGAATGAGTGGTCCGATTTTAATCAAATTTGATACACTCATAGAGAAAGACATAAGAAACGATATTCAGAAGCTTCAAGGTTGCAGTTCTTACAATAGTGCAGAAAATCGATAATATATATATATAAAGGCAAGATGTATGTGTGTGTGTGTCTGTTTATCTGTCTGTATGTCCTTTATACAAATCCACAATTTTTATCCGATTCTCAACAAACTTCACACAAATATTCTTTAGGTTGAGTCTGAGCTCCAGGACCATGGATTAGTTTTAAACCTTTCATTACACCCGAGAAACGCCGGGCTATACTGCTAGTCTCTAATAAAAATAAATGCAACTGCCGAAAAAACAACATTTTTCCTACTAAATTGCATGACCGAAAATATAATTTGAATTGCTAGCATCAATTCTGATACCTTCACAGAAAATCGATAACTAAATCTTAATTTGATATTTTAAAATGAAAAGAATGTTTCTTGTCTCTAGTTGTCGGATTTGATAAGGTAATTAAATTTATTGCTCCTATTATTTGCGAAAGTTTTTACTCAATTTCCATCCACAAAGTTTTGTCTTTCATCCTGACCTGAAGAAACTAAGACAAAGGTACATAAGCGAAACGCACCGTTTATATCTTTTCAAATTGTCTCATTATCTCTACTTTTGTCTCGTATACAAACACACATATTGAATTATAAAATAATACATAATAAAGTGATAATTATAAATAAAAATAATGTAATATAGAAAAAAACATGTTTCTTCGGTTAGATTGTTAAAATATTTCTAAAATAATTAATTTTTATTTACATTGTTCAGACTGTTGTCCTCATTTTTATTGCCATGTTTACGATTTTTCAACAATATAAATAATCCTGTAAATACTTCATCTCAGAAATATAGACAAATGATTAATTGTAATAAATAACATTTGATATTTAAACAAATAAATAATTCAGTCAGTGAGTCAAGTGCCATACGTGATACACGCTTTGTGCGATCATGAAAAAGACATGAATGACTGGTCAAAATATAATTTCGCAGTTGGTTGCCATTGATTTCTGCAATAGACTGGTTGCCAGCCAAGGCTATAGAACACAATCTGTCCTGTTGTTTAATCCATAACTTGAAGGGAACAGACTGATTAATACATTACCAAAGGTTATTTGTGCGTAAGTGAATGCAAGGAATTCAACTGGAATTCGAACTCAGCACCGAGATTTGTCATTTTGAGTCGTTATCTACTGAACCACAACGAACATCCAGTAAACGGCCCATATGAAAAGTAAAAAGCAGTTTGATGTGTTACCAATGCACAAAATAATAAAAAGATAAAAGGAAAAATTAAACTGAAGTTTCTATTTGAGCTCCTAAAAATCGACTGAATAATAACTGAATCCTTCTTTTAAAAATCGGTTTTCAGTAGATAGGTCTTAATGAAATTCTCAAGTGACAAACAATATACTCGTTAAGGGTTAATGGCTTAATGGACAAAAAGGAAAATGTCATAAGTTGTTCACTATAAAAGAGAGTGGACAATGGTGTTGTTCAATACCTAAGTGAAAGAAGGTGAGTAATGCTCCAGTAATGGCGTTTAAGTGTTGCCTGATCTCTTCTCTATAATAGGACGTGCGTTGGAGCGCAAGGAACAGCTGCGTCTCCTCGGGGATACTCGAACGCTTTTGTATGGCATGCCAACGATGAAGTGCTACTTGAATTGGTGAATGACGCATGCGCACCGAAGGATTGCACTATTTCAAGGGCCGTATGATCCAGTTGGGATTGAGTTCTCGATAATTTCGACCTTAACATTTCAATCGTTTTGGGTCTGGTTAAGAATTCCTCTACTATTCGCGTCATTTTGTGACACATCGATTCGTAAACAATGGTTATTAACACCATAAAAGCTAGACAAAGACGAATCCATCAGTGCGAAAGTGATATATGGTAACGATAGGCTGGTTGTTATGATATGGAAGTTTAGAGGGAATTTCTTATTTTATAAGCAGTGTCCCTTTAGAACATAGGCAACCATGGTCCTCCTCTATATCCTTATCTTTGTAACTGTTAATAAAGTTTGTCTTTTTGTTGTTGTTTTTTTAATGTGCCCTGTCCCTTCAAGACGTATGCAATTCATATCCAGCAACATTACCCTCTCCCTAGTAGCACCTAGGACGCCTCTTATTACACACCGGAAACGCCGCTTTGCCATCTACTTGCACACGCCTCTCAAATATGTTACGTCCTTTTTACCGCTATCTTCCTTTCGGTCTGACCTGTGAGTATCAGATTCTACAATCCTTACTTCCTCATTTAGTGTCCCAGTAACTTTAGCTGTCTTTTCCTTTTGTTAAGTATTAGCTTTCTTTTTGCTTCCATTCACTCAAAAACCTCACCATTGCTGACACGCTTGCCCTATCGTACAAACAACATCCTTTTTTAGAACCATCTTTCGGTTGCATGAAGTTTCTCCTTAATTCTTGATGAAATTCTCCAGCATTCACCGCCATATTGAAGAATATAACACAGCAATCCTGTACTGCTTTCCGTTTACACAAGCACGTTAGTTAAGCTTCCTTCTGTTCCACTTGAATTTAACCTGTTATTTTCAAATTTTCCAAAACTTCTTTAATTATTATAAGTCATACAGTTTTCCACAGTTTTTTTTTGCTGTTATGTATACGTCTACTCTTCGTTTACATTATCTCTAAAACTTCTTCGTTGCTCACATGTTCAGTCAAGGGAATTCTCAGAATATTTTTGGACCTATATATTGGTTATGTTTTTTACGTGAACGTTTCTCCTGGAACCCTTCATTTCGTACAGACTCAACATATTAAAGAAAAAGTTTAAATATTTCAATATTTTTTAGTAATAATTCAAGCTGTTGCTCTGGATAACTCGAAAGCATTTGACAGAGTCTGACATGTTGGTTTCTACGCAAGCTACAGGGCTATAGTTTGAATATACGCTTTTTCGATCTAATCCAACCTTTCTTGCAATGAAGATCGTATTAAACTGCCATGTTTCCAGATTTTATCACACAAACGAGGGTGTCTCTAAATTTTCTATTCTAGAACCTACGCTTTTTCATGATCTTAATCAATGACCTCCCTAAGTTAATCAGTTCACAAGTAGGCTTATACGCTGATGATACTACCATTTTCTCAGGAAATCTGCCGATGGTAAAAAAAAACCTCAGTGCTCCTCTTGATAAGGACCTGTATTCTGTCATGGATAGGAACAAGAAATGGCTAGTAAATTTTAATGCTTCCAACAAATCTACTTTACTTTTATAACCATAGATAAACTCTCCTACCTTTCTTCAGTATAGGTGAGGCTAGTCTTCCAGAAAGCAATACACTGCGTTTCTTCGGCTTTACTCTCAAAGCCGACCTTAAATGTACTGACTAAATGAATCAATTGCTACTGCAAGGAAGGTCTGGTCACTGTGTTGGTCCAGGAAGTTTTTTTCGTTAGAATATATCTTGCACATATAAAAATCTACCAATTCATCTGTGCATTGAATACAGGCACCTCCTAACACACTAACTCGCACCCATTCTCTCAAACACTCTTCCTATGTACATTCCTTACTCGTCTATCACCCTCCTTCTGACATTTCCTATAGCCAATCGCTCTCTCAACACCTTCCCCTATGTAACCCCCTGCACTATAGTGGCAGTGGAATGCCTTGCTTTGGGTGAAATGATTAAAAAATGTTTCGTAGGGTGGTCCTGCTATTCAACTGGGGGTGCTCGACATAATTCAGTGGAGGATCTGCACTGCAATCGATCACAATTTAGCAGCTCGAGTTCAGGTATTTTTTCATCGATGTGGCTTCTCTTTGTCTTTTCTATAAATATTTTAACGGCTCCTTCTGTGACAAGCTTATCTTCTACGTAGTTATTCTATACGAATGTACTCTTGCTACTAGACCGGCAAGTAGGTATCACTATTTTACAGTCGAAACGGTCAAATCTAACCACTGCTTTGACACTATTATTTACTTTTCTTGCACTATCCACCTTTGGAACTCATTTCCGTAACATTGCCTTCCTGATAGCTCTAATATCTAAAAGCTGAAGTGCAACATTAATCGCCACGTTTTTCTCCTAGATTCCAATCTTTCTTTCATTCTTCCTCCGATTCTCCCTGTAACTTGTTTCATTTTTTTCGCTCTTCTCAACTGTAGCCACATGCGAATTAGTGGCGGTACTGCCTGCTTGGTAAAAAATCGATTAATCGATTAAAAAAAAAGTTTTTTTTTTCTTTTAAAATCACAAGCCATTGGTAATTAGTAAACTAATTATCAACGATTAATTTGCAAATAATATTGAACGTTATCTTCATTTACCGTGTCTCTTCAAGAAGTGAGGGATTATAGCTCTCCACATCTTCAGTCCCGTGTAGCTCTAAACTTTTTAACCCATTGCTATTTTCCCAAGTCCACTTCTGCTATTTGTTACAAAAGCTCATAAGAAAGGTTACTCATGGTTACTCTTTGCAATTTTTTCCTTTAGTATGTCCTTTCTCATTATGTCTTCCAGAAATCACAATTGTTTCTTTACGTTTCTAATTATCAATTTCCAGATGTGGTGCAATGGATATCGGCTCGGAACGAAAAATAGCGGGGTAGAATTCGAATTCAAGTCGAATTCCTTGCATTCACTTACGCACAAATACCCTTGAGAAAGGTATTAATCTGTCACTTCCCTCTAGTTATTGGTTAAATATTAGGACAGATTGAGTTCTCTAGGCTTGGCTGGCGACCAGTCTACCGCAGAAAGCAATGGCAACCTACTGCAGGATAATCTTCTGCCCAGTTAGTCATGTTCCTTTCGAGACATGATCGCCCAAGCGTGTATCACGTATGGCACTTAACTGACTGACTAAATATTATAGTTGGAATCATGATTAAGGGTTTTACTGGGCATAAATAGAGGCTCAGTTTTATATTGTTATGAAGTAATAAACTGATCCCCCACTAATTACTACTTAATAATAAAACAACTCTTCTCCCTCTAGCTATGAGTTAAATAACAGGACATATTGGGTTTTATAGCCTTGGTCGGCAACCGGTCTACCGCAGAAAAACCAATGACAACATACTGCGGGATAATCTTCTGCCCAGTTAGTCATGTCTCTTTCGAGACATGATCGACCAAAGCGTGTATCACGTATGGCACTTAACTGACTGACTGACTATTCTCGGCGATCATCTGCGGAATTTTATCTTTTTTGACTCAAGTCCCCTCTTCAGCGGAGTCCTACGGACATAAAGAAAGATTTCTATAACATATCTGCTTAGCAGATTTATATTAGTTCTTAACAAAATTTTCGTTTTTCTTAATTTGTTCAGCGTTTGAAAGTCACCTTTGCTATTCCAATACGCTCCCGAATTTTTGCTTCCGACGTTTTTTTATAAAAATTCACAGATTGTTAAATCTCTGTACTGGATGTTTGAGGTTTTGATGTTTCCAGTTCATGACAGGCAATAATACAATGAAGAGACGTAGCAGCCAATCTAGTACGATATTTAAAATCAGGAAATTACAGGTACAAACGAAGAAATCACATCAGATCTAATACTACTAAAAAGTTTAAAAAAAATCACAGGAAAACTACATTACGACGGTGGGAAATGGCTGAAGCCGTGATTCCATGTCAGGATCGATATTATTGAAGATTCTTCTTTGCATTTTATAAAGAACCTCTATATATATAGAAGATTTTCCAGACTAGATGTGTCAACAATATTTAATGCACGAGCGTATGGTATACTTATAAAGATGCAAGAGATATTCAGGCGGGAAAATTGCCTAGCACGATTCGGAGAAACATTATTTGTAGCGGCAGACGTAGCAATCGACTTAATACGATCATCTCGCCTTACGAGAAAAAGACGTTAACAAGAAAAGGCACCATGAAGATTAGGATCAATTGTGCTGATCGGAGGTGAAAATGCTATGTTAAAAAATTAAAAGAAAGAAGTTTATTTTTGGAGTCGTTAAAGTTAACAAGACATTAACAACACGGATATTGTTATTTTCAGTATGTGCTGTACGTTTGAATTTTATCGAATCTTTACGAGTAACATTAAAAGCGTAGTAAATAGATGTCATCAGCAGATATATCAAATGGAGAACTAATAACATTAGGAATGTCATTCATTAAAATTAGAATCAAAGTAGGTCCGAGATTAGAACCTTCAAGGACACGTCCTTTTATATAAAGATAATTAGAGGAGGTGCGTTGTGGTGTATTGGATATCGACTCGGAACAAGAAATCGGGGAGGCGAGTTCGAATTCCAGCGGAATTCATTGCTTTCACTTACGCACAAGTACCCTTGGGAAAGGTATTAATCCGTCTATTCCCTCCAGCTATGGAGGACAGATTTAGTTCTATAGCCTTGGTCGCGTGGTCGGCAACCAGTCTACCGCAGAAAGCAATGGCAAACTACTGCGGGATAATCTTCTGCTCAGTCAGTCATGTCTCTTTCGAGACATGATCGCCCAGGCACATATCACTTATGGCACTTAAGTTACTGATTTAGAGGAGTGGCCATTCAAGATAACCTTCATTTAGAGATTTGATAAGATAGATAGAAACAAATGAAAAATCTGACAGCAAAACCGAAAAGACCAGCATGCTGAAATCTAACAAATGCTTTCAAGATATGTAAAACAAGACTATCAGTTCAACAAAAAGACTTAGCTGCCACTTTTGTGGGGGTGAGGAACATCATAACAACCCAGTGGCTTCTCTGTTTTCGGCCAGATTGAGACTTCGTTGTATCTCTATTCGAGGACATACATGCATCAGGGAAAGAATATATTGAGTAATGCCCGGTTTCGTAGAACAGTATCTCGAGGTGTCACCACCATATTGCCAGAGAGAAGCTTCGTTGTGTCTTTATTCGAGGACATATATGCATCTGGGAAAAAATATCTCTGAGTAGTGCCCGGTTTCGTAGAACAGTATCTCGAGGTGGCACCACCATATTGCCAGAGTGAGACTTCGTTGTATCTCTATTCGAGGACATACATGCATCTGGGAAAAATATACTGAGTAGTGTCCGGTTTCGTAGAAGAGTATCACGAGGTGGCACCACCATATTGCCAGAGTGAAGCTTCGTTGTGTCTTTATTCGAGGACATATATGCATCTGGGAAAAAATATCTCTGAGTAGTGCCCGGTTTCGTAAACAGTATCTCGAGGTGGCACCACCATATTGCCAGAGTGAGGCTTCGTTGTGTCTCAATTGGAGGACATACATGCATCAATGAAAAAATATACTGAGTAGTCCCCGGTTTCGTTGAACAGTATCTCGAGGTGGCACCACCATATTGCCAGAGTGAATCTTCGTTGTGTCTTTATTCGAGGACATACATACATGTGGGAAGAAATATACTGAGCAGTGCCCGGTTTCGTAGAACAGTATCTCGAGGTGGCACCACCATATTGCCAGAGTGAGACTTCGTTGTGTCTTTATTCGAGGACATACATGCATCTGGGAAAAATATACTGCGTAGTGCCCGGTTTCGTAGAAAAATATCTCAAGGTGGCACCACCATATTACCAGAGTGAAGCTTCGTTGTGTCTCTATTCGAGGACATACATGCATCTGGGAAGAAATATACTGAGTAGTGCCCGGTTTCGTAGAACTGTATCACGAGGTGGCACCACAATATTGTCAGAGTGAGGCTTCGTTGTTTTGTCT
>JBBBDQ010000582.1:355000-375327 GCA_037127315.1 Ascarosepion bandense | reverse complement strand
AAGTCGTAAAAATTACTTTCGATAATAATGATTGAATCACACAATTCATAGTAATACTTGGAGGTAATGATGATTTACTGATACATGTCATAAAATTTACTTGCGATAATAATGATTGAGTCGCACAATTCATAGTAATACTTGGAGGTAATGATGATTTACTGATACAAATCATAAAAATTACTTGCGATAATAATGATTGAATCACACAATTCATAGTAATACTTGGAGGTAATGATGATTTACTGATACAAGTCATAAAAATTACTTGCGATAATAATGATTGAATCACAAAATTCATAATAATACGTGGAGGTAATGATGATTTACTGATACAAGTCATAAAAATAACCTGCGATAATAATGATTGAATCACACAATTCATAATAATACTTGGTGGTAATGACGATTTACAGATACAAGTCGTAAAATTTACTAGCGATAATAACGATTGAATCACACAATTCATAGTAATACTTGGAGGTAATGATGATTTACTGATACAAGTCGTAAAAATTACTTTCGATAATAATGATTGAATCACACAATTCATAGTAATACTTGGAGGTAATGATGATTTACTGATACATGTCATAAAAATTACTTGCGGTAATAATGATTGAGTCACACAATTCATAGTAATACTTGGAGGTAATGATGATTTAGTGATACATGTCATAAAAATTACTTGCGATAATAATGATTGAGTCACACAATTCATAGTAATACTTGGAAGTAATGATGATTTACTGATACATGTCATAAAATTTACTTGCGATAATAATGATTGAGTCACACAATTCATAGTAATACTTGGAGGTTATGGTGATTTACTGATACAAGTCGTAAAAATTACTTGCGATAATAATGATTGAATCACACAATTCATAGTAATACTTGGAGGTAATGATGATTTACTGATACATGTCATAAAAATTACTTGCGGTAATAATGATTGAGTCACACAATTCATAGTAATACTTGGAGGTTATGATGATTTACTGATACAAGTCGTAAAAATCACTTTCGATAATAATGATTGAATCACACAATTCATAGTAATACTTGGAGGTAATGATGATTTACTGATACATGTCATAAAAATTACTTGCGGTAATAATGATTGAGTCACACAATTCATAGTAATACTTGGAGGTTATGATGATTTACTGATACAAGTCATAAAGATTACTTGCGATAATAATGATTGAATCACACAATTCATAATAATACTTGGTGGTAATGACGATTTACAGATACAAGTCATAAAAATTACTAGCGATAATAACGATTGAATCACACAATTCATAGTAATACTTGGAGGTAATGATGATTTACTGATACAAGTCGTAAAAATTACTTTCGATAATAATGATTGAATCACACAATTCATAGTAATACTTGGAGGTAATGATGATTTACTGATACATGTCATAAAAATTACTTGCGGTAATAATGATTGAGTCACACAATTCATAGTAATACTTGGAGGTAATGATGATTTAGTGATACATGTCATAAAAATTACTTGCGATAATAATGATTGAGTCACACAATTCATATTAATACTTGGAGGTAATGATGATTTACTGATACATGTCATAAAATTTACTTGCGATAATAATGATTGAGTCACACAATTCATAGTAATACTTGGAGGTTATGATGATTTACTGATACAAGTCATAAAAATTACTTGCGATAATAATGATTGAATCACACAATTCATAGTAATACTTGGAGGTAATGATGATTTACTGATACATGTCATAAAAATTACTTGCGGTAATAATGATTGAGTCACACAATTCATAGTAATACTTGGAGGTTATGATGATTTACTGATACAAGTCATAAAGATTACTTGCGATAATAATGATTGAATCACACAATTCATAGTAATACTTGGAGGTAATGATGATTTACTGATACATGTCATAAAAATTACTTTTTTTTTTTTTTTTTTTTAATCATATCACCCCGAGCAAGGCAGTAACGCCACTGATGCGCAGGGGGCTACGTAAGGGTAAAAAGAATGGAAAAGAGAAAGCCGAAAACCGCATCCTAAACAGGAAACAAGGGATGAGCCTCTTCACCTGTTCAATAGATGTGGGTGGAGTGTGAACCGGGACGATAGTTTAGTCTATCTACTCCAATTGAAAAAAAAAATAAAATAATAAAGGAAAAGAGTGAAAAGATTGGAAAAGAGAAAACCGGAAACCGCATCCTAAACAGGAAACAAGGGATGAGCCTCTTCACCTGTTCAATAGATGTGGGTGGAGTGTGAACCGGGCGATAGTTTAGTCTATCTACTCCAATTGAAAAAAAAAATAAAATAATAAAGGAAAAGAGTGAAAAGATTGGAAAAGAGAAAACCGGAAACCGCATCCTAAACAGGAAACAAGGGATGAGCCTCTTCACCTGTTCAATAGATGTGGGTGGAGTGTGAACCGGGCGATAGTTTAGTCTATCTACTCCAATTGAAAAAAAAAATAAAATAATAAAGGAAAAGAGTGAAAAAGATTGGAAAAGAGAAAACCGGAAACCGCATCCTAAACAGGAAACAAGGGATGAGCCTCTTCACCTGTTCAATAGATGTGGGTGGAGTGTGAACCGGGCGATAGTTTAGTCTATCTACTCCAATTGAAAAAAAAAAATAAAATAATAAAGGAAAAGAGTGAAAAGATTGGAAAAGAAAAGAAAACCGGAAACCGCATCCTAAACAGGAAACAAGGGATGAGCCTCTTCACCTGTTCAATAGATGTGGGTGGAGTGTGAACCGGGCGATAGTTTAGTCTATCTACTCCAATTGAAAAAAAAAATAAAATAATAAAGGAAAAGAGTGAAAAGATTGGAAAAGAGAAAACCGGAAACCGCATCCTAAACAGTAAACAAGGGATGAGCCTCTTCACCTGTTCAATAGATGTGGGTGGAGTGTGAACCGGGCGATAGTTTAGTCTATCTACTCCAATTGAAAAAAAAAAATAAAATAATAAAGGAAAAGAGTGAAAAGATTGGAAAAGAGAAAACCGGAAACCGCATCCTAAACAGGAAACAAGGGATGAGCCTCTTCACCTGTTCAATAGATGTGGGTGGAGTGTGAACCGGGCGATAGTTTAGTCTATCTACTCCAATTGAAAAAAAAAAAATAAAATAATAAAGGAAAAGAGTGAAAAGATTGGAAAAGAGAAAACCGGAAACCGCATCCTAAACAGGAAACAAGGGATGAGCCTCTTCACCTGTTCAATAGATGTGGGTGGAGTGTGAACCGGGCGATAGTTTAATCTATCTACTCCAATTAGTTTAATCTATCTACTCGGGAACCCCTTCCTAAACTAGAAACAAGGCGATCAACTCTACTCCTGTCCAAAAGAAGGGGGTGGAGTGTGAGACCTGGCGATAGAAGGTACTATCTACTCCAATTAAAAAAAATAAATATGTGACTGAAGTTAATGAAGTTTAACTTAGTATAAGTCAAACCTAAATTTCATAATTAAGAACAATTTACACAAAAATTAGGCAGAAAAGATAAGAACCGAAAAAGAATAAAATAAAATAAAAAATACAAGTAAAAATAAGTAAATAAATAATTAAAATAATAAAAAATAAGATCACACTGGCTAAACTCACCAAGTTGCAGGCTTGCTGACAGAAAAAAGTTAAGAAAATTTCAAAAATTATCTTCATTCTGTTTCTTCTATACAGTTCTGGAGAGATTAAGTTACCTTAAGCAAGCAGTAACAGACATTAGTGTGATGGAGGGGGGGAATCACCTCCAAGCCATGTGTCCAGTTAGCAAGGGAATGACAGAGAACAATAAAAAAAAACAAAAAAAAAAACATGGCCGGTCTTAGAATTCCTACATATAACCAAAACCCTAATATACCAAACCTAAATTTCATAATTAAGAACAATTTACACAAAAATTAGGCAGAAAAGATAAGAACCGAAAAAGAATAAAATAAAATAAAAAATACAAGTAAAAATAAGTAAATAAATAATTCAAAAAATAATAAAAAATAAGATCACACTGGCTAAACTCACCAAGTTGCAGGCTTGCTGACAGAAAAAAGTTAAGAAAATTTCAAAAATTATCTTCATTCTGTTTCTTCTATACAGTTCTGGAGAGTTCTGGAGAGATTAAGTTACCTTAAGCAAGCAGTAACAGACAGTAGTGTGATGGAGGGGGGGGAATCACCTCCAAGCCATGTGTCCAGTTAGCAAGGGAATGACAGAGAACAATCAAAAAAAAAAACATGGCCGGTCTTAGAATTCCTACATATAACCAAAACCCTAATATACCAAACCTAAATTTCATAATTAAGAACAATTTACACAAAAATTAGGCAGAAAAGATAAGAACCGAAAAAGAATAAAATAAAATAAAAAATACAAGTAAAAATAAGTAAATAAATAATTCAAAAAATAATAAAAAATAAGATCACACTGGCTAAACTCACCAAGTTGCAGGCTTGCTGACAGAAAAAAGTTAAGAAAATTTCAAAAATTATCTTCATTCTGTTTCTTCTATACAGTTCTGGAGAGTTCTGGAGAGATTAAGTTACCTTAAGCAAGCAGTAACAGACAGTAGTGTGATGGAGGGGGGGAATCACCTCCAAGCCATGTGTCCAGTTAGCAAGGGAATGACAGAGAACAATAAAAAAAAAAAAAACAAAAAAAAAACATGGCCGGTCTTAGAATTCCTACATATAACCAAAACCCTAATATACCAAACCTAAATTTCATAATTAAGAACAATTTACACAAAAATTAGGCAGAAAAGATAAGAACCGAAAAAGAATAAAATAAAAAAAAAAATACAAGTAAAAATAAGTAAATAAATAATTCAAAAAATAATAAAAAATAAGATCACACTGGCTAAACTCACCAAGTTGCAGGCTTGCTGACAGAAAAAAGTTAAGAAAATTTCAAAAATTATCTTCATTCTGTTTCTTCTATACAGTTCTGGAGAGTTCTGGAGAGATTAAGTTACCTTAAGCAAGCAGTAACAGACAGTAGTGTGATGGAGGGGGGAATCACCTCCAAGCCATGTGTCCAGTTAGCAAGGGAATGACAGAGAACAATAAAAAAAAACAAAAAAAAAACATGGCCGGTCTTAGAATTCCTACATATAACCAAAACCCTAATATACCAAACCTAAATTTCATAATTAAGAACAATTTACACAAAAATTAGGCAGAAAAGATAAGAACCGAAAAAGAATAAAATAAAATAAAAAATACAAGTAAAAATAAGTAAATAAATAATTCAAAAAATAATAAAAAATAAGATCACACTGGCTAAACTCACCAAGTTGCAGGCTTGCTGACAGAAAAAAGTTAAGAAAATTTCAAAAATTATCTTCATTCTGTTTCTTCTATACAGTTCTGGAGAGTTCTGGAGAGATTAAGTTACCTTAAGCAAGCAGTAACAGACAGTAGTGTGATGGAGGGGGGAATCACCTCCAAGCCATGTGTCCAGTTAGCAAGGGAATGACAGAGAACAATCAAAAAAAAAAACATGGCCGGTCTTAGAATTCCTACATATAACCAAAACCCTAATATACCAAACCTAAATTTCATAATTAAGAACAATTTACACAAAAATTAGGCAGAAAAGATAAGAACCGAAAAAGAATAAAATAAAATAAAAAATACAAGTAAAAATAAGTAAATAAATAATTCAAAAAATAATAAAAAATAAGATCACACTGGCTAAACTCACCAAGTTGCAGGCTTGCTGACAGAAAAAAGTTAAGAAAATTTCAAAAATTATCTTCATTCTGTTTCTTCTATACAGTTCTGGAGAGTTCTGGAGAGATTAAGTTACCTTAAGCAAGCAGTAACAGACAGTAGTGTGATGGAGGGGGGAATCACCTCCAAGCCATGTGTCCAGTTAGCAAGGGAATGATAGAGAACAATAAAAAAAAAAACATGGCCGGTCTTAGAATTCCTACATATAACCAAAACCCTAATATACCAAACCTAAATTTCATAATTAAGAACAATTTACACAAAAATTAGGCAGAAAAGATAAGAACCGAAAAAGAATAAAATAAAATAAAAAATACAAGTAAAAATAAGTAAATAAATAATTCAAAAAATAATAAAAAATAAGATCACACTGGCTAAACTCACCAAGTTGCAGGCTTGCTGACAGAAAAAAGTTAAGAAAATTTCAAAAATTATCTTCATTCTGTTTCTTCTATACAGTTCTGGAGAGTTCTGGAGAGATTAAGTTACCTTAAGCAAGCAGTAACAGACAGTAGTGTGATGGAGGGGGGAATCACCTCCAAGCCATGTGTCCAGTTAGCAAGGGAATGACAGAGAACAATAACAAAAAAAAAACATAGCCGGTCTTAGAATTCCTACATATAACCAAAACCCTAATATACCAAACCTAAATTTCATAATTAAGAACAATTTACACAAAAATTAGGCAGAAAAGATAAGAACCGAAAAAGAATAAAATAAAATAAAAAATACAAGTAAAAATAAGTAAATAAATAATTCAAAAAATAATAAAAAATAAGATCACACTGGCTAAACTCACCAAGTTGCAGGCTTGCTGACAGAAAAAAGTTAAGAAAATTTCAAAAATTATCTTCATTCTGTTTCTTCTTGCGATAATAATGATTGAGTCACACAATTCATAGTAATACTTGGAGGTAATGATGATTTAGTGATACATGTCATAAAAATTACTTGCGATAATAATGATTGAATCACACAATTCATAGTAATACTTGGAGGTAATGATGATTTACTGATACATGTCATAAAAATTACTTGCGATAATAATGATTGAGTCACACAATTCATAGTAATACTTGGAGGTAATGATGATTTACTGATACATGTCATAAAAATTACTTGCGATAATAATGATTGAATCACACAATTCATAGTAATACTTGGAGGTAATGATGATTTACTGATACAAGTCATAAAGATTACTTGCGATAATAATGATTGAATCACACAATTGATAGTAATACTTGGAGGTAATGATGATTTAGTGATACATGTCATAAAAATTACTTGCGGTAATAATGATTGAGTCACACAATTCATAGTAATACTTGGAGGTAATGATGATTTACTGATACATGTCATAAAATTTACTTGCGATAATAATGATTGACTCACACAATTCATAGTAATACTTGGAGGTTATGATGATTTGCTGATACAATCAAAAATTTACTTGCGATAATAATGATTGAATCACACAATTCATAGTAATACTTGGAGGTAATGATGATTTACTGATACATGTCATAAAAATTACTTGCGGTAATAACGATTGAATCACACATTTCATAGTAATACTTGGAGGTAATGATGATTTACTGATACATGTCATAAAAATTACTTGCGATAATAATGATTGAGTCACACAATTCATAGTAATACTTGGAGGTAAT
Source organism: Ascarosepion bandense (assembly GCA_037127315.1). Lineage (NCBI taxonomy): Eukaryota > Metazoa > Mollusca > Cephalopoda > Sepiida > Sepiidae > Ascarosepion > Ascarosepion bandense. The sequence goes on along the minus strand of JBBBDQ010000582.1, from coordinate 367,901 downwards.
GATGATTTAGTGATACATGTCATAAAAATTACTTGCGATAATAATGATTGAATCACACAATTCATAGTAATACTTGGAGGTAATGATGATTTACTGATACATGTCATAAAAATTACTTGCGATAATAATGATTGAGTCACACAATTCATAGTAATACTTGGAGGTAATGATGATTTACTGATACATGTCATAAAAATTACTTGCGATAATAATGATTGAATCACACAATTCATAGTAATACTTGGAGGTAATGATGATTTACTGATACAAGTCATAAAGATTACTTGCGATAATAATGATTGAATCACACAATTGATAGTAATACTTGGAGGTAATGATGATTTAGTGATACATGTCATAAAAATTACTTGCGGTAATAATGATTGAGTCACACAATTCATAGTAATACTTGGAGGTAATGATGATTTACTGATACATGTCATAAAATTTACTTGCGATAATAATGATTGACTCACACAATTCATAGTAATACTTGGAGGTTATGATGATTTGCTGATACAATCAAAAATTTACTTGCGATAATAATGATTGAATCACACAATTCATAGTAATACTTGGAGGTAATGATGATTTACTGATACATGTCATAAAAATTACTTGCGGTAATAACGATTGAATCACACAATTCATAGTAATACTTGGAGGTAATGATGATTTACTGATACAAGTCGTAAAAATTACTTTCGATAATAATGATTGAATCACACAATTCATAGTAATACTTGGAGGTAATGATGATTTACTGATACATGTCATAAAATTTACTTGCGATAATAATGATTGAGTCGCACAATTCATAGTAATACTTGGAGGTAATGATGATTTACTGATACAAATCATAAAAATTACTTGCGATAATAATGATTGAATCACACAATTCATAGTAATACTTGGAGGTAATGATGATTTACTGATACAAGTCATAAAAATTACTTGCGATAATAATGATTGAATCACAAAATTCATAATAATACGTGGAGGTAATGATGATTTACTGATACAAGTCATAAAAATTACCTGCGATAATAATGATTGAATCACACAATTCATAATAATACTTGGTGGTAATGACGATTTACAGATACAAGTCGTAAAATTTACTAGCGATAATAACGATTGAATCACACAATTCATAGTAATACTTGGAGGTAATGATGATTTACTGATACAAGTCGTAAAAATTACTTTCGATAATAATGATTGAATCACACAATTCATAGTAATACTTGGAGGTAATGATGATTTACTGATACATGTCATAAAAATTACTTGCGGTAATAATGATTGAGTCACACAATTCATAGTAATACTTGGAGGTAATGATGATTTAGTGATACATGTCATAAAAATTACTTGCGATAATAATGATTGAGTCACACAATTCATAGTAATACTTGGAAGTAATGATGATTTACTGATACATGTCATAAAATTTACTTGCGATAATAATGATTGAGTCACACAATTCATAGTAATACTTGGAGGTTATGGTGATTTACTGATACAAGTCGTAAAAATTACTTGCGATAATAATGATTGAATCACACAATTCATAGTAATACTTGGAGGTAATGATGATTTACTGATACATGTCATAAAAATTACTTGCGGTAATAATGATTGAGTCACACAATTCATAGTAATACTTGGAGGTTATGATGATTTACTGATACAAGTCGTAAAAATTACTTTCGATAATAATGATTGAATCACACAATTCATAGTAATACTTGGAGGTAATGATGATTTACTGATACATGTCATAAAAATTACTTGCGGTAATAATGATTGAGTCACACAATTCATAGTAATACTTGGAGGTTATGATGATTTACTGATACAAGTCATAAAGATTACTTGCGATAATAATGATTGAATCACACAATTCATAATAATACTTGGTGGTAATGACGATTTACAGATACAAGTCATAAAAATTACTAGCGATAATAACGATTGAATCACACAATTCATAGTAATACTTGGAGGTAATGATGATTTACTGATACAAGTCGTAAAAATTACTTTCGATAATAATGATTGAATCACACAATTCATAGTAATACTTGGAGGTAATGATGATTTACTGATACATGTCATAAAAATTACTTGCGGTAATAATGATTGAGTCACACAATTCATAGTAATACTTGGAGGTAATGATGATTTAGTGATACATGTCATAAAAATTACTTGCGATAATAATGATTGAGTCACACAATTCATAGTAATACTTGGAGGTAATGATGATTTACTGATACATGTCATAAAATTTACTTGCGATAATAATGATTGAGTCACACAATTCATAGTAATACTTGGAGGTTATGATGATTTACTGATACAAGTCATAAAAATTACTTGCGATAATAATGATTGAATCACACAATTCATAGTAATACTTGGAGGTAATGATGATTTACTGATACATGTCATAAAAATTACTTGCGGTAATAATGATTGAGTCACACAATTCATAGTAATACTTGGAGGTTATGATGATTTACTGATACAAGTCATAAAGATTACTTGCGATAATAATGATTGAATCACACATTTCATAGTAATACTTGGAGGTAATGATGATTTACTGATACATGTCATAAAAATTACTTGCGATAATAATGATTGAGTCACACAATTCATAGTAATACTTGGAGGTAATGATGATTTAGTGATACATGTCATAAAAATTACTTGCGATAATAATGATTGAATCACACAATTCATAGTAATACTTGGAGGTAATGATGATTTACTGATACATGTCATAAAAATTACTTGCGATAATAATGATTGAGTCACACAATTCATAGTAATACTTGGAGGTAATGATGATTTACTGATACATGTCATAAAAATTACTTGCGATAATAATGATTGAATCACACAATTCATAGTAATACTTGGAGGTAATGATGATTTACTGATACAAGTCATAAAGATTACTTGCGATAATAATGATTGAATCACACAATTGATAGTAATACTTGGAGGTAATGATGATTTAGTGATGCATGTCATAAAAATTACTTGCGGTAATAATGATTGAGTCACACAATTCATAGTAATACTTGGAGGTAATGATGATTTACTGATACATGTCATAAAATTTACTTGCGATAATAATGATTGACTCACACAATTCATAGTAATACTTGGAGGTTATGATGATTTGCTGATACAATCAAAAATTTACTTGCGATAATAATGATTGAATCACACAATTCATAGTAATACTTGGAGGTAATGATGATTTACTGATACATGTCATAAAATTTACTTGCGATAATAATGATTGAGTCGCACAATTCATAGTAATACTTGGAGGTAATGATGATTTACTGATACATGTCATAAAATTTACTTGCGATAATAATGATTGAGTCACACAATTCATAGTAATACTTGGAGGTTATGATGATTTACTGATATAAGTTTTAGTAATTACTAGACATAATAATGCTTTACTGATAATGGTTTTACTAATTACAAGCGATAATAATGATTTACTGATACAAGTTTTAGTAATTCCTAGAGATAATGATGACTCATTAATACAAGTCTTCGTAATTACTGGAGTTAATGATAATTTTTCTGATACAATTCTGAATAATTACTTGGCGGCTCGACTACAGCCACTTCCCCACCAACGAGATGTGGCCTCCCTTTGTCTGTTCTGTAAATAATTTCTAGGCTTCTGCTCAACGAACTTAAGTCACTGGTGCCTCTGCAAACAGGTGTTTACTCGTGTAACCAGATTGGCAACTGGGTCCCACCCATTCACTGTTAGCTTAACCAAATGCAGACGCTAATTCTACTCCTGCAGCTTGTTCTCTCGCACTTCCCGCCTGTGGAACTCGCTTCCATATTCTTGCTTTCCTGACGGCTACAAACTCCGGGAATTGAAATGCAATGTCAATACTCATCTCTTAACCACTTGACTCTAGTTCTTTCTTTACCACCCCGTATATCCTTTCCTTTCTCTCCACCTTTTGCAACTGTTATCACACCTGTATTTCCATCCTTCTTTTGCTCCTTTCTAATTGGTTCGTCTTTCTCTTCACTTTCTTCTAATTAATCTTTTTACTCTTATGTAGCCCCCTGCACATCAGTGGCGTTACCGCCTTGCTCGGGGGTGATACGATTAAAAAAAAAGATAATGACTATTTACTAATACAAGTCTTACTAATTAAACTATTGTTGTGGAGGAGAAGAGTGAGGTTCATAGAATTTCATAAGATTACGTGCATGCATATGTATAACATGAACCGGACTAGAATAGAAATTCAGAGAACAGAATTCCTATTCTGAACCGTTATCCATTTCAGCACCCATACATTCAAGGTGACAACAGTTTATGGTCCCAAACTTTCATTCGACCAGGCCCAGTAGTTTGACTTGACTTCGGTGATCGGATTTGTTTAGGTTCATTTTGTTTTACGGGAATGGGTTATTTAATGCCGACAGATTTTTAGGATAGGTGTGTTTGCGACAATATATCAGACAATGGCAATGTTTCCTCTCGCAACATCAGATACGAAAATGAAATCTCTGGAATGAGCCAGTTGCGACATTAAGATTATTCATTACTAGCAGTATAGCCCGGCGTTGCTCGGGTGTAATGAAAACTTTAAAACTAATCCATGGTCCTAGAGCTCAGACTCAGTCTAAAGAATATTTGTGTGAAGTTTGGTGAGAATATCTTGGCCCTATGTGAAACTAACCTTAACCATTCTATCCCCTCTTCTGAGTTTCACGTTCCTGGCTACCTTCCCCTTTTCAGGAAGGACTCCAATATTCATATGCATGGGCTTGGTGTGTATGTCAGCGAACACCTTCCCCTAGCTAGGGCGACATCCCTTGAATCCCCGGATCATTCTTTCATGTGCTTCCGCCTCTCACTTCTAAGCTCGATTAGCTATCTCTTCTTTCTCTACCGTTCCCCTTCCTCCCCTGACTGTTCATAATTTGACAGTATCTCTGACAATATTGACAAAGCCACTTCTTTCCATCCCTCTGCCCATATATTCGTGTTTGGTGACTTTAACGCCCACCACACTAAGTGGCTGGAGAACTCTATCACCGACCCTGCTGGTGTACACGCCATGAATTTTTCAATCATCCAATCTCTTACGCAAGTGGTGAACTTCCCCACGCGTTTCTCCGACAACCCTAATGGAAGGGACTCACTGCTAGACCTCTGCTTCACTTCCATCCCAGACTCTTGCACTACCAGACAACTCTGCCCACTCGATAACTCTGACCACACCGTAGTTTTCGTCAACATTTGATTCCACTCCCACCCAACCCAAGAAACCCAGACAAGTAGAATATCCTACTGCTACCAAATAGCAGACTGGGATTCGTTTCGAGACTTCCTCTGTGACGTCCCATGAGACAACGTTTTTAGTCTTCCCATCGAAGAATGTGCATCCGAGGTCTCCTCCTGGGTTAAGGCTGGCATCGATGCTTTCATCCCTGCCAGGAAATTTCAGCTTAAATCTCATTCGTCTCCATGGTTCTTGCCCGCTTGCTCGGCCGCCATTGCCCACCGGAATCATTTCTTCCGACTCTATCGTAGCTACGCGTCGGACCAAAACAGACGTCTTTTCGCTTCAGCTCGTAATAAGTGTAAAAAGATACTTAAACGAAGATAAGATGTTATTTGCTGCCAGAATGAAGCAACGCATAGCATCCTCTAAGTTCGGTACCAAAGACTACTGGCGGCTCTGTAAAAGAGTACTTAACAAGAGCAAGTCCACAATACCCCCACTAATAAACAAATTTGAGGTCCTCACCTCCCCAGCGGACAAGACTGAATGCTTTCCCCGTAGATTCTCGAATAATTTGAGACTGGACTCGTCTGGAGTTTCTACTCCCGACTTCCCACCTAGAACTGATGCTCAACTGAATGACGTCCATATTACACCCTCGCTTGTCTCTAAGATAATCTAGAAACTTGACCCTCACAAAGCGAGCGGAGGGGACGGAATCCCAATCATAGTCTTAAAGAAATGTGCCCTTGAACTTTCCTCCGTACTTTCTAAGCTCTACAACTTCTGCCTATCTGTTTCCTGCTTTCCTGCCCGTTGGAAATCTTCCTCTGTAGTTCCTATATTTAAAAACACTGGAGAACCCTCGGACCCCGCAAATTACCGACCTATCAGCCTTCTTCCGATCTTTGGCAAAGTGTTCGAAGCCATTATCAACGCCGAGGTAGTTCAGCATCTCACAGAACACAGGCTCCTCTCGGACAAGCAGTATGGTTTCCGCTTCACCAGGTCTACAGCTGATATGCTAACGATAATCACCGAGTACATATATCAGGCACTCGACAGGAATGGTGAAGCCCGAACCGTTGCCTTGGATATCTCTAAAGCGTTCGACAGAGTTTGGCATGCTGGCCTTCTATGCAAACTGCGGAGCTATGGTATAGCTGGACAATTGTTTGAACTAATCCAGTCATTCCTATCTAACCGCACATTGAAGGTGGTATTAAACGGACATGCATATCAGGACTACCATACGAACGCGGGTGTCCCTCAAGACTCTATCCTAGGTCCTACGCTCTTTCTGATCTACATTAATGATCTCCCTGATACCATAAGATCCCAAGTAGGTATGTACGCCGATGACACTACAGTTTATTCTCGCCTCGATCAAAAATCTGGTGTGGGCGACAAAGCTAACCTTGCAGCCGAGCATGTAAAGGACCTCCAATCCATAGTGGACTGGGGTAAGAAATGACTCGTAAATTTTAATGCTTCTAAAAACGAAGCTACTATCAAATAATCATCATAGACAATCGCACCAAACTCCTATTAGCATGGACCAGGCTTGCCTCCCAGAGAGTAAAACACTACGCCTCCTTGGTCTTACACTTTCAGCGGACCTCAAGTGGAATGACTATATCGAATCCATTGCTAAATCCGCCGCTATGAAAGTCGGTTCTCCGTGCAGGGCCCGGAGGTTTTTTCCGTCTGAATCTATCCTGCACATTTATAAATCTACCATCCGCCCGTGCATTGAATACTGTTGCCATATCTGGTCGGGTACCCCTGCTATTCTCCTTGGGCTTCTCGACAAGGTACAGCGGAGGGTCTGTAATGTGATCGATACCGACTTGGCAGACCGCCTGCAGTCTCTCTCTCACCGGCGCGACGTGGCTTCCCTGTGTCTCTTCTATAAATACTCCCATGGCGTCTGCTCCGATGAACTTAGATCACTGGTGTCCCCTAGGTTCGAATTTGCACGAAATACTAGATTAGCAACTAGATCCCACTCTTTTACAGTGAAACCGATAAAATGCAACCACAATTTCTACTCCAACAGTTTCTTTTCTCGCACTTCTCGACTGTGGAATTCCCTTCCACATGACTGCTTCCCGACGGCTACAAACTCCAGGAGTTTAAATGTAAGGTCAATAGACACCTCCTAACAAACTAACCCGCTTCCATTCTTTCAAACACTCTTCCCATCCACCTAACTATCTATCACCCCACTTCTGACATTTCCTATATCTAACCACTCTTTCTATTTACCTTATCCCATGTAGCCCCAAGCGCAATAGTGGCAGTGGAATGCCTTCGAAGCTACTATCAAATAATCATCATAGACAATCGCACCAAACTCCTATTAGCATGGACCAGGCTTGCCTCCCAGAGAGTAAAACACTACGCCTCCTTGGTCTTACACTTTCAGCGGACCTCAAGTGGAATGACTATATCGAATCCATTGCTAAATCCGCCGCTATGAAAGTCGGTTCTCCGTGCAGGGCCCGGAGGTTTTTTCCGTCTGAATCTATCCTGCACATTTATAAATCTACCATCCGCCCGTGCATTGAATACTGTTGCCATATCTGGTCGGGTGCCCCTGCTATTCTCCTTTAAATGTAAGGTCAATAGACACCTCCTAACAAACTAACCCGCTTCCATTCTTTCAAACACTCTTCCCATCCACCTAACTATCTATCACCCCCCTTCTGACATTTCCTATATCTAACCGCTCTTTCTATTTACCTTATCCCATGTAGCCCCAAGCGCAATAGTGGCAGTGGAATGCCTTCCTTGGGGTGAAATGATTAAAAAAATCGGATAAAAATTGTTGATTTGTATAAAGGACATACAGACAGATAAAGAGACACACACACACACACACACACACACACACAAACATCTTGCCTTTTATATATATATATATTATCGATTTTCTGCACTATTGTAAGAACTGCAACCTTGAAACTTCTGAATATCATTTCTTATGTCTTTGTCTATGAGTGTATCAAATTTGATTAAAATCGGACCACTCCTTCTATAACCCGATTTTTTCGATTATCGATTTTCGATACTTATCGGGAGTACCTCGACACAAAACCTAGCTAAGACGCTTATAGTACAACTGTGTAAATTTTCAAGGAAATCGGTTCAGCCGTTTCGGAGTCTATAGGTAACGGATACACACACACACACACACACACACACACACACACACACACACACACAGACAATGTTCCATTTATAAATAAGTTTTGATTATTGTGTTTAAAATTGTTAAAAGAGACGGCGATTAAATAATGAATTTGAAACTACTCGTTGCGACAATATATTAGACAATGGCATTGTTTCCTCTCGCAACGTCAAATACGAACATGAATGCATCGGAATGAGGCGGTTACAACATTAAAATTGCTCATTATTATTGCGTCTAAAATTGTTAAAAGAGACGCATATTTTTATGTGAATATGTATTCTTTGTAAGAAATCAGTTTGCAGATCAGAGTTAATTGACGTATTTTTTGTAAAAATCTTTTATGTGACAATTCAAATGCATTGCTTATAATATAATATAAACAAGTATTTTTTATACTTTTGTAATGTTTCGACACAAATATGGAGATTAACTATTCGTCCATAGCTGTAACCCTAACAGGTGCTACGATACGGCATCAGGATGGACCTGGGAATAAGAACGATTATCAGATAGTTCCACGCTACTCAAAATTTCCCGAATACAGGCCTTGCTGCAGGATGTAGTTTATCGTCACACCCAGGACGGGTGATCGTACGCGAACCGGTGTTTAAACGTGAGGTGACAGAAAGCATTGTCTTGTTAAAGTACTTGTTAGTGAGTTTGATTACTATCAAATGTCTACCAACTTGCAACCTTTTGTCGCATCTTAGATATGCTTAGTAAATAAGTATAACATATTATATTAACATTAACCAGAAACCGGATACATTTCAATATATATTTCATAGATTGAAACAATATATTTGAAAATAAATGCTTCATGTTATAAAACTTAAACCATGACTATAAAAACATTATATTAACCTTAAGCAGAAACCGGATACATTTCTATGATATTTTATAGATTGAAACAATATTTTTGAAAAGAAATGCTTCATGCTATAAAATTTAAACCTTGACTATAAGAACATTACGTTAACATTAACGAAAAACTGGATACATTTCTATGATATTTTATAGATTGAAACAATATTTTTGAAAAGAAATGCTTCATGCTATAAAATATAAACCTTGACTATAAAAACATTACGTTAACATCAACAAAAAACCGGATACATTTCTATGATATTTTATAGATTGAAACAATATTTTTGAAAAGAAATGCTTCATGCTATAAAATTTAAACCTTGACTATAAAAACATTACGTTAACATTAACAAAAAACCGGATACATTTCTATGACATTTTATAGATTGAAACAATATTTTTGAAAAGTATTGCTTCATGCTATAAAATTTAAACCTTGACTATAAAAACATTACGTTAACATTAACAAAAAACTGGATACATTTCTATGATATTTTATAGATTGAAACAATATTTTTGAAAAGAAATGCTTCATGCTATAAAATTTAAACCTTGACTATAAAAACATTACGTTAACATTAACAAAAAAACTGGATACATTTCTATATTTTATAGATTGAAATAATATATTTGAAAAGAATCGCTTCATGCTATAAAACTTAAACCATGACAATAAAAACATTATATTAACATTAACCAGAAACCGGATACATTTCTATGATATTTTATAGATTGAAACAATATTTTTGAAAAGAAATGCTTCATGCTATAAAATTTAAACCTTGACTATAAAAACATTACGTTAACATTAACAAAAAAACTGAATACATTTCTATGACATTTTACAGATACTTTTCAAAAATATTGTGAAACAATATTTTTGAAAAGTATTGCTTCGTGCTATAAAATTTAAACCTTCACTATAAAAACATTACGTTAACATTAACAAAAAACTGGATACATTTCTATAATATTTTATAGATGGAAACAATATTTTTGAAAAGAAATGCTTCATGCTATAAAATTTAAACCTTGACTATAAAAACATTACGTTAACATTAACAAAAAACTGGATACATTTCTATGATATTCTATAGATTGAAATAATATTTTTGAAAAGAAATGCTTCATGCTATAAAATTTAAACCTTGACTATAAAAACATTACGTTAACATTAACAAAAAAACTGGATACATTTCTATATTTTATAGATTGAAATAATATATTTGAAAAGAATCGCTTCATAAGATAAAACTTAAACCATGACAATAAAAACATTATATTAACATTAACCAGAAACCGGATACATTTCTATGATATTTTATAGATTGAAACAATATTTTTGAAAAGAAACGTTTCATGCTATAAAACTTAAACCATGAGAACTTTTATAACGTAAGTGAATGAGAAGTGTGTTCGCTTGAAGAAATAACATTACTTAGTCCGTAAATCTTTCAAAGTTATTTTTTTTCCTTCTATGAAAGATCACGCAAAGAAGTAAACGCTGTAATCACGTGTTGAGACCTTTTAGTCTTTGTGAAGAACACAATCTTTCTTTTTGTACGGTTTGCTTTTGTTAGCGGACTTTCAAGCCGATAGCACACTGTTTATCTAACGCCTTACTTACCTAAGACTTATCTGTTCTACCAAACAATTCTCCAAACGCCCAACCTACCTACTTAGATTCCCACCTACATTATATTAAGTGACAATTCGTTATAGCCATCATGAAATGTGTCCATGCTGAATATGTATAGGTTTCCAAGTAAGTCAGTTCGCGTGCACACACACACACACACACACACACACACACACACACATATATATATATATATATATAAATCGGATATATATTTAGAGAACTCTCAGCTTCTAAAATAAAAATAATTTTTTTAATGTAGCGCTATCTGCGACAACCACGTACGCACACACACACACACACACACACACACACACACACATATATATATATATATGTAATATTGGAATTCGCATAAACAACGACGTATATATATATATATATATATATATATATATATAGGTCTCTGTTTATGCGAATTCCAATATGTTCGACAGTAGATATTTACAAAAATTATATCAATATATATATATATATATATATATATGTGTGTGTGTGTGTGTGTGTGTGTGTGTGTGTGTGTGTGTGTGGTGCAATGGATGAATTGTCATCTAAATAACGCGAAAAAGCATTTAATGTTAACCTATATATTTACCAAAATTAAACAAAGATATCTTGAAATAATAAAGAGTAAATTTTCGATAAAATCGCCATTGGCTTCAACCAAAGACTCTAGACGAGTTTCGATTCTCCCGCAATTTTTCTTGGCGGTCTTCTTGTTTAAGCTGCTAAATGCTGGTATAATCCTTGTTTTCAGTACATCTTTGGTGTTACAAGGAGTTTTGTTGGTCTCTGGCTCAACTGCAACCCACACATAATAATCAAGGGGTTTAGAGTCTGGGGAGTTAGGCGGGTGATGTGGTCGCAGAAATTGCCTGTCAGCCATGACAGGGTTATCCTGCTTATGTGACATGGGGCATAGTCCTGTTGCCAAACAAAGGATCTTTCAGCTTCCACTCTCTTACTTCAGGACAGCACTACCTTCCTTAGGCACTTGATGTAGGCCTCCGTGTTGAGTCTGATTCCTGTGGGAAAAGGAATAGAGACATAATGTAGTCATCAACAATGATCACTCCAAAAACCTTCGTAATCCACATTAGACTCGTCCAACTCTTTTTGAATCCTCTGCATTAGTCTCAGATTGACACTCACACACTCTGAAATGTTAATATCGAAGTTTCCGGTGCGAATGCCAAATACAACTTGCCGTTTCCAAATTTCTGGCAGAATGAATTGCGTCACGGTGTTATTTTTCTCACTGACAGTAGCCAACTGACCTGATATAAGTTGCCGACGAAAAAATAAAAAAAACGACGCACATGCGTGAAATTAAATGACGATAATTTATCCATCGCACCATGTATATATAAAATGAATGAGAGTCAGTCAGACAGACAAAGATAATCAAGTATCCCCAAAATTTAAATATTATTTGACAGTTACCCAAATAGATAGATAGATAGATAGATAGATGTTAATTGGAGATGAACACAAAACACCAGAGAGAAACAAAAACAAGATAGAAAAAGACATATACGTAAGCACATATACATATATATATATATGTATATATATATGTGCGCACACATGCACGCAAATACAAAATGCAGATCATCTCACCCGTAACACCCAATCGTGTGTAGGGCAGTAAGTTTTTTGTTACTGTTTCCGTAACAAACTGTTTTTTTTATGTGGCAAGGTTGTTAGCCCTGCGCCTAACCCCCAAACCTGGATGACTGGTGGGCCATACTTGATCCTTACGTTTACAGCACCTTGCTTAAGATCGGACAACACACGCACACGCACACACACACACACACACACACACATATGAGTATATATGTTCATGTACTATTTAATATATTACATTATGAACATATAATAGTAAAACTAAACTTAGAA
>JBBBDQ010000582.1:347500-350000 GCA_037127315.1 Ascarosepion bandense | reverse complement strand
GATAGATAGATTTGAACAGATTAAGAATAGATAGATAGATAGATAGATAGATAGATAGATAGATAGATAGATAGATAGATAGATTTGAACATATTAAGATATATAGGTAGATAGATAGATTTGAACAGATTAAGAATAGATAGATAGATAGATAGATAGATAGATAGATAGATTTGAACAGATTAAGATATATAGGTAGATAGATAGATTTGAACAGATTAAGAATAGATAGATAGATATAGATAGATTTGAACATATTAAGATATATAGGTAGATAGATTTGAACAGATTAAGAATAGATAGATAGATAGATAGATAGATAGATAGATAGATAGATAGATAGATAGATTTGAACATATTAAGATATATAGGTAGATAGATAGATTTGAACAGATTAAGAATAGATAGATAGATAGATAGATAGATAGATAGATAGATAGATTTGAACAGATTAAGATAGATAGATAGAAAGATAGATAGATTTGAACATATTAAGATAGATAGATAGATAGATAGATAGATAGATAGATAGATTTGAACATATTAAGATAGATAGATAGATAGATAGATAGATAGATAGATTTGAATAGATTAAGATAGATAGATAGATAGATAGATAGATAGATAGATAGATAGATAGATTTGAACATATTAAGATATATAGGTAGATAGATAGATTTGAACAGATTAAGAATAGATAGATAGATATAGATAGATTTGAACATATTAAGATATATAGGTAGATAGATAGATGTGAACAGATTAAGAATAGATAGATAGATAGATAGATAGATAGATAGATAGATAGATAGATAGATAGATAGATAGATTTGAACAGATTAAGGTAGATAGATAGAAAGATAGATAGATTTGAACATATTAAGATAGATAGATAGATAGATAGATAGATAGATAGATAGATTTGAACATATTAAGATAGATAGATAGATAGATAGATAGATAGATAGATAGATAGATTTATAATCGACTATTCGTCCGTGCAGCGATCATTGTTGGCATATCAGGTCTGGTGCTTCAGCTATATATCTTGAGATTCTCAAGAATATCCAGAGAAGAATCTGTAATATTATCGGTCCAAACCTGCTCTCTCAACTTCAGTCTCATTCCCACTGCCGTGACGTAGCTTCCCTCTGTTGTATCTATACATATTTACATGGCAGCTGTTCGAATGAGCTCTCTTCCTTAGTACCTAAGACCAAATTCATTTAAGCGTGCTACAAGATTGGCAAGTAGGTCCCATTGTTTTACTGTTGAAATAGATAGATGACTCCGTGTACTCTATTCTGATAGTTTGTTATCTCGCATCTTTCAATTGCGGAACTCTCTTTCAGTTTCTTTATTGGCTGTCACTGATAATCTTCAGGAAGCAATGTCAATCGAATTTTGTGTCTTCCAAAATCTGTTCTTTTATTGTCATTTCTCCTCACAAAAGTTTTCTTATTCTCTTCCACTCACAGTAATAGCGTGTGTCTTAGTGACGTCACTGGCTTGCTTGAGATGAAATGATATCAGGAAAGAAGCCAAAACTATCTAATTTCCTATATATTAGATTTTTAATGGAATAACATTTCAGTATGAAGACGATCACGATGGAAAAGATAATAGACGAGCACGGCTCTCCTCGACTTTCTATTTTACACATATTCTTTTCATTAACAAATTTCCGTATTTTAATGAATTAAACTGTGTTAAATTTTATGCCACACTTCTTCTTCTTCTTCTTCGTCTTCTCTTTCTTCTTCTTCTTCTACAGTATAATCTTCTTTGACTTCTTTATCTTCTACAGTATAATCATCTTCGTCCTCTACTTCTTCTTCTTCTTCTTCTTCTTCTTCTTCTTCTTCTTCTTCTTCTTCTTCTGTTTCTTCTCTGTGTGATTTCACTTCAGGGCGTTGGTGATCATGGCTTTTTCCAATTTTTCTCCTGTGTAGCTTTCTCCTGGTTTACATTCTACGATTAATTTACACAAGCTAAGTTTGGTAGGTTTTGTGCTACTTTCTTCCGACCTTCTCGGTTTTAATATATCCTGCGAGTGTCAAATTTTCCAAGCCTTCTTTCCACATTATGTGCACTAGCAGCTGTAACTTTCTGTTTCTGATTATAAATAAATTGTCCGTTTTGTTTCTATTTTCCCCAAAACTTCGGCTTTGCTCACTTGTTCCGTCCATGATATTATGCAAACTTCTGTAGAAACCATCTTTCTGATGCCTCAAGTCTCTTCTTCATCACCGAGAGGAATATCCATCACTACTTGTTCTGTAGCATGACTGATATTACATAACAGTTCAGATCTTTTTCTTTGTTTCTAATGAGATTTTCCTGTTTCTTAATACTTTGCTTAGCCTTCAGAAGGCATCTCCAGCATTCAATGGCATATAAGAGGACTGATATTACATAACAGTTCAGTACATTTTCTTTGTTTCTAACAAGTTCCTGAAACATTACAAAACCTCTAATCCATCAAAATGTGAGAAGAGTT